>CATIWR010098395.1:0-12947 GCA_949677035.1 Omphalea diandra | reverse complement strand
TATCTTCTACAGTAACAAGAAAAGCTTTGGCATTAACATCAGTAGGCAAACTACTCCTAAGGTATTCAGGAATAGTTTTCCTCATAACCATTAGACTGAGACGATTTGATCTCTCCCACTTAGTGTGTAATTCCTTTTCCTCAATATTACTTTTGCAAGTGGGTTTAGCAGGCTCATTTTCATAAAGGGCATAATCAATCTCACCCCTTCCCAGGACAAATAAAATGTCATCTTTTCACCTTTTAAAATTGGTGCTAGTCAAGAGTTCTACAGTCACAGTACTGTAGGAGACTGTTTGTGACAAAACAAAAGCATGTATTAGAATTGGCCCATATACAAAAATTAAATTTATGATTTACACAATCTAGAAAATTTTGGCATCGCTACATATTCCCCTTTGGGCAAAACATATACATGCAATAGAATTTCTAATTATGAAGCTCACAATTGAGATCACACTAGTTTCGGGAAATCTATCCCCTTTGGGCAGATAAACTCTCTAGACTAATGCACCTCTTAGCACAAATAGTTTCATCTCAACAAGCCCTCCCAAAATCAACGCATCTAATAATCCCCTCTGGGCAGGTTATTATATACATTAATTTGGAATTTTCTTTTCATTCCAACAAGCACTCCCAAAATAAATGTATTTGATAACCCCCTTTAGGCAGGTTATTAGATACATTAATTTGGAATTATCTCTTTGCAAAAATTAAAAATAATTTTATGAATTTCAATGAATGTCTCACTTTGGCGGTAACTCCAATATCAACCCATAAAATTATTTTTAATTGGAGATTTATTATAACCCAATTAAAATACATACTGAACACAAATATATATTTCTAAAAATACACAAGGTATCAAACATAATATACCTTAATTTTAAACACATAATTATTATCTCATATATGCGCAAAATAAATATTTATTACTAATTTATTTAATTTTATCACAAAATTAATATCACTAAATTAATATATATTAATAATTATTGTAATAAAATTAAAATACACAATGATGAATATGAATGTAAGTTGGTAATCTAAATATTTGATTGCATAAGATGTTAACAAGGAATTGACATAGTTCAGTTGGCCAAGATTGTGTTATCCCTCCCTGCGGTAGTGGGTTCAGGACCCACGACACACATCTTCTCCCTCCCTTTTGTTGTTTTTTTCTTTTTTAGTTTTGTTTCATAGAACCACAGATCCAAGAAGGGAACCATCGTTGATACTTTTTTCCGGATTGTTCAACAATTAACAACACAACCATTCAATCTACAAATCAAACAACACAAAACCAATCACATTTATGATACGATCAAGGGTAGTCCTACAAGCACTGTGATGGGGAAGCCAGTATTGAGAACACGCTGGCCTATGACCAAACCTTTAGTCCCATCCAATCTATGTGCGTAGTTCCAAGATCGGCAATGATAACCAAATCATCCAAACACAAAACAAAGAGAAACATGCCAATAATTAAAGAAAATTGAGAATTAGGCAAAACAGAATAAGGGTTTCTTGGTAATAGGTTTCTGTCGGTAAAGGTTCTCATCCGACGCCATCTGCACGTTAGGTTTGAAACCTAAAAATTGGCCTCTATTTCTGTTTGTCTCCGTTTAGGTTTTGGAAAACAAAAAAAAAGGCTTTTCTAATAGCAGAAGAAGAGAGAAAAGAGAAGGAAAAAAATTTTTTGGCAAGATCAGGCAAATATGGGTTTCAAACCTGTGACCTCCTATGCAAATAAAGCAATCATCAAGTGTCTGAGCTAACGCATTAGCTTGTTACAGTAGAATCAAATCAAATATATCAAACGTGATTCACTCATGGTAGGATAACCTAGCTCCAACCATTTTTTTTTATTAAAAATACAAAACATCTAGGGTTCTAAACGATGTTCCACAACTATGCTCTGATACCACATGTAATAATTTATTCAGGATCTAGTACATAAATTTAGAACATCAAATCTAACAATTAAACAGAAACAAATTGTGTACCTGTCTCCGCGTTAAATCCCAAATTGTTTTGAGCCATGATTACAGACGCTGAAATTAAACCACTTGAATAATATGTTAGAACAGTTGAAAACAGACGCTAGGTCTTCCTCTCCTTGACTTTCTTAAAGACGGCTACAATGGGCGTAGCAACTAGAGTTTTCGTTATGAAGGTAGGAGAGAGGACCTAGCCTATTTATAATAAATTTTAACATATCCACCCATCACAGGTTTATGTTAAAATAGGCTTACACTGACCGTCTTCCATATCGGTCCACAAAAGGTGTCACAAGCTCATAACTCAATTGATCACATTTTAATTGGGCTTACCCCAAATCAATAAACTATATTATTCAGTCCGTTTTATAAATGATTAAAATAAACTCATAATTAATATTAGCCCACATAAAAATTTCAACAGTCATGACATCATTTCTAGTGAATTAAATTATTACATAACTTGCACATATATGGATTTTTGTGCTAATAAGGTTAATTTTTAGTAAGATAATGTAATAATTGCCATTTATGAGTTGCTAGTTGTTTCCTTTTTAAGCAGAACTACATATTATGTTTAGATTTGGTATGCAATAATACATCTTTTAATGCTACATAATTTAATTGCTCTAATAAGCATAATTAAAGGCACCCGTGTATTTGAATACAATTCTTTAATGTGCCTCTATTGTAATATATTATGTTCAGATATCTTTGTCACCACTCAAATGAATGTGTTTTTTCACTAGTACTTTACTGGCTTTGTGAGGCAGTTAGGAATGTTATAGTTCAGTTGAGATTGCAATTTCCTAATTGGGCTTCAACTAAATTGAAACTTTGCAACCTCACAGCCAGACAGAGATCCAATGCCATGGAATTTCATAATTTATTTACTGAATTTCATGTTTTTCAATGCTGCTACGTGTTCTGCTTTTATGCCATGGTGTTATAGAGGTAGCTTCTGATATTTGAAACAACAATGACCAGTTCATTTTGGTGTAGACTATTAGCTGCTAAGTTCTACCGAGCGTTGCATCTTGTTTCTTCGTGAAAATGAACGATTACATAAGTGATGTTATAAAATCATAGGAAGCAACAGGTTGCACTATAATGCTTGATAAGTGGCGTAACTTCATTAATGTTATGGTATATTTTGCAAAAGGAGAAATCTTTTTGAATAACTTTGAAATACCTGATTTCTTGGGTAATGGGCTTTTTTGTAGAATAGTTGAAGAAGAAATTGGGGTGGATAGGGTTTTGCAGGTTGTTACTAATAATGTTGAGGTGTTTTCCCATGTTGAGGATATACTTAAGAGCAAGTATCCTGGGATTTACCTGACTAGATGTGTTGCTCATGAGATTCACTCCTTCCTAAAGGCTACATATGATGAAGTTGGATGGGTACATACAACAATTGATGATGTTATATCAATTGTTCACTATATGCATGCAGATATAAGAATTTCATCATTGGTGAAACAATACACATGTAACAAGGGGTTGAGTCATTGTTACTTGCATAAATTTGCCTCTAGTTACAAAATGATCCAATCACTTGTGGATAACAAGGACGGATTACAAAAGCTTGTTGCATCAAAGGATTGGTCCTTGCTTGATAATAACAAGAATGAGGACGCAATGAAGGTCGTTCACATTATTCAAAATGCAAAATTTTGGAGCGAGGTACAAGAGGTGATGAATGTAATGGAGCCATTTATTTGAGTCCTTTGTTTGGTAGAAGGAGATGGATCCAATTCAGGGTACTTATATGGTGCAATGGAAAGGGCAAGAGAAAACATTCAAGCGAAAAGTATCATTGACCAAAAAAAATTTAGGAAAATATTGGAGTTATTTGAAGAAAGGAGGAGCAATGATATTATTATTCACCCAATACATGTTGTTGCTGCTTTTTTAAACCCTGAATACATGTGGCATAAGGATTTTGAATGGAATAGGGAATTTAATCAAGGCATCAACTTTGTCATGAAGAGAAGAAAAGATTCACAGAAGAGACTATGCGGTATCAAAAGAAAATGTCAAAGGTGTTCAATGAATTGGCAGTTGAGTTGATGCAATCATGTCATCCTTGTAGGTTCTACTTTACTTCTTTTTTTCTTTTTTATGCAGTAAGAGATTTTTAGGTGATGAGATACCATAGATTGTTAATCTCTTCAATCTCTACAGAGAAAAAAGAAATAATTTTCTAGTGATCTACCTTGATAAAATCTTATTATTATTTTACACAAGTGAATGGTGGAATTCCTGTGGATCTGGCCTTTCCCATATTACAGAAGTATGCAACAAGAATTTTGAATCAAAATTGTACAAGTTCGAGCTACCCAAGTGTATTCACACTAATTCCACAAAGAAAGAAGATGAATATGCCCACATAATATGATATTGTGAATACAATGTTGATGGAAAGGTTTACTACTACGAATGAACAAAACAGAAGACGGATTGATCTCCAGAATTGCAACGAAATGCCTGATTATTTTGATGGTTGGGACGATGCAACTTCCAACATTGATACAAAAGATGAAACAAACTCCTATTGTCCAAATGACAGGGCACTTAATTACTGCTATATATACAGTATTTGTATTCCATATATTTGTCAACATTGAGATCTAAATATTTGTATGATTGTTTGAAGGTGTTTGATGGGAAGCAAGAGCAGAATGTTGTTAATGGAAGAATGGAGTTTCCAAAAGACATGGCTCTCTCGTATAATGAGGTATAGTTTATTTATTTGGATTAATTAGGCTTTGATTGGAGCTTTGATCTCTAACTTAAAGTGATAAACAAATATAATTTTGAAAAAAAACTTTAAAATATTAAGTACTAAAAATATAATTAAAATATATTGATATTAATTAAAATAAAATATATTTGTATTGACAAGAATTACAATAATATAATATATAAATTATTAAAATGTATATCGTTTTCAAATTCTATTCCGATTCTAAACTTTTAGTTTTATCAATTAAATTATTATAGTATTGTAATTGGATTTTAAGAGACAAATTTCAATCATTAAAAATGGTTGCAAGCAGGGTTAGGAGTGGACTTGGATAACCGAATAATCAAATTGGACCGAATCGAAACCAATATTTTTTATATGAATAGTAAAATATTCAAATTGAATCGTATTGATTTTTTTAATCGAGAACCAGATTGAACCTTATTATAACCATCTTGTACCAAAAAACCAAACTAAACTTTTATATATATATATATATATATATATATATATATATATATATATTATATAAAATTAACTAACTTAATTATTATATATTATTAATAATTAGACTATTTACTAATTATAAATTAATAATAAATATCAAAAATTTTAATTTAACATTTAATGTGTAAATTATTAGTTATAATTTATTAAATGATCACTTATTTATTTTAGTCCTTGAATGATAAAAAGTAAAAAAATATATATAAAATTTATTTTAATTTGGTTCATAGAGATAAAAAAACGTAAAGTTTTAATTTTAATAAATTAAAATAACTGAATACCTAAACTGGTATCGAACCAAATCTAATTGTCTTAAAAACTGAAGAACCAAATTGAACTGTCCACAATTTATAAAGAACGAATTGAATAAGACTAAAAATTTGAAATTATACCAATTCTCTATTTTAAAAATCTTTTAAATTTTAGTCTGATTTCAGAGATTTTCAAATCTCCTAATTAAACTCAACTGTGCTCACCCCTAATTGCAAATTGATATGGACTTCTAATATGGAGTGTTAGTCTCCATGATTAAGGAAATAAAACTTTCTCATTTATCTGAATTTGATTTTTGAGGTTAGCACTTAGATAAATAAATTCTTTCTGATGTACAAAACTAATATTATACTTAAAAAGAAATTTAATCTTGATTATCGCATATGGTAATTTTAAAAATATCATAATACTAATCATGTAGTTCCTTATTTTTTAGTACGAGGGCTTATGTTAAATTCAATTAAAATTTGTCATTTGCTGTCTTATAATTGTCCCAAATCTGATTAATGTTATTCAATAAAATCTATTTTAATTTTTACATAAATGACTTAAATTTGTATAAAAATAAATTTTGGATTATAACTTGTAATTTATAATTTTATAAATTCAATATCCTATAAAATAATATATTTTCTTTGTTTTTGTTTTATAACATAATACTAAATATTTATATAGTTATATTTATATAAATAGTTTTAGGAAGTAAATAACTTAGGTAATAAATTCATAATATATATATATATATATATATATATATATATATATATATGTATGTATGTATATTCATGCTAATTGGTTTGCTATGTTACAACATAGAATGGAGGAAATAAGCATATGTCCACTCAAAGTTAGCAAGATCAAACCATAGGCAATGGAATTTGCTCATGGATCAAGAGAAGACAAAGCCAAAGACTCTTGTAGCATCGTTGGACCTAGCAGAAACGACATCTGCCCTTCTTATGCCTCCATTGGTTATATTCCAGTAGCAGATCATTCATTCTTCAAACCCTAGATTAGTGATTTATCCCCTTGTAGTTCACCAAAGCATATGAATGGGGACAACTCCTCGGATTCAATGAATCATTGTGGTGATGACATATTTTAATTCCTAATATGCGTTTTCAGTTTCTAATATGAATCATTATGGTCATTTTTGAACCTCTCATAGGTTATAAATCATTATGGCTCAACATATATCAAACTATTTTGGGGTTCTATTTCCATTTTAGACACATTTTTTCTTTGAGATCTTTTTATTGGTATATGCCCTAAATCTAAGGTGTTGTTAGAAAAATGCTAGACATAATTCACGTCACATCAGGCAACACTTCACATTACTCTTTTTTTTTTTTTTTGGTTCAGTCTTATGGATTAATTTTTGTGACATATTATAATATGGTAAAGTTTTAAGATAAAAACCATTGAATTCATATAATTTGTAAGGGTAGCTATAAGCATTATTTTTTTAATTGAACCAGATACTAAATCAGTTAGCTGACTAATTTTTAATTTAATCTATTTGATTAGTTCAATCGATTTAATTTAATAAGTTATTGTTAATAATATTTAAAAAATAGGAAAAAATAATATAATATGATAAAACAATGAAAAATATTTAACATTTAAACTTTTTACGTAAAATAATGTAATTTTTAAAATTTTCATAAAGTGATTTAGTTTTATATTGAACTAGTTTTATTTAGTTTTTAGTATTATCCAATTTTTCTAGTTTTGATAAGTTTTTCTAATTTTAATTAATTTTTTAATTGATCCATTTGTTATCTCTAATTGAACTAAAGCATTTATTGATTCTTAATTTTATTGGTCCAATCTGATTTTAAAAATACTGATTATGAAATGTTATAACTATATGATACCCACTACATTTAATTATTATTCGTAAATCATTCCTAGTTGACGTCTTATCAAGACTAGACATTGATAGATGTTGGACTAGGTTAGTTAAACCTAAGTCAAAATTCTTTTTTGATATTTTTTATCTTGACAATATAGATTAAAAGGTTCTAATGTCAATTTCAAGTGTTGATCTTGCAAATATTTAGTTAGGATTGCTTTGAAAGTTGAATGGATGTTTTAATCTCAAAAATTATTAACACTTTAATTTGTGGTTCTAAAGCAAAAGTTTGCAACCTCTATCATCCAAAAGAGTTGAAAAAATCTTATACATATGATTTTGCGGTGTGTGTCACATCCATAGTCACAATCGCGACTTTTACATCCATTTGAAGGGAGCTAAATCTTCAACCAGATCATGCCAGTGTCTCAAAAAACCATTGGAAGATTAAATTTTGTGTAGTGAAAGAATTGTAGCGACTGCAAATTTGGTGAAGCAACTTCTCCATTTAAGCAAATGATTTGGCAATAAGCATTGCATCTAAAGAGGAAAATAAATACCATGACTTTCACTACTTCTCAGGAAATGCAACGACGATTTTTCTTGAAGAACTAATAGTTTTATGTCATGTGGACTAGTTATTAGATACAACGAGGTTATGTGAATCTCACAACCTTGAATGAAGGTATTGACCATTAATTTCATTTGACAAGTAATAAATGCAGGATCTGCCTAGCATACTTTGGAGATTTGGAAATAGTTTTGTTTGTAATGTCTCTTTGGTGGTTTTAGCCTACAAATACACCACCAAATGGACTGGAATGCAAAAGAATTGCATTCATTATGACAAAACTCTTGCAATTTTATTTCTTAACATTTAAGCTTTCAATTTCTTATCATTGCGTTGTTGTTTGGTGTGAGCATTAAATATCTATGGGTTTGGGTTTAAAAGTGAGCCTTTGAAATAAAAAAACTCTTGTTTTAAGTTTAAAGTGAGCCTTAGAAAACTCTTGTATATGTTGAGTGTTAGCCTTGTGAAATATTAGTGAAGTTGTGTATGATCCTTGTAAAAACACAAGTTGTAAAGTTAGGTGTGAGCTTTAAAACACCATTGAAGATTAGTAAAACACTCAATTGGAAGAATTGAAGAGTGGATGCAGGGCTAGTTAATACCGGAACCACTACAAAACTTCATGTGTTCTATTTTTCTTTTATACCATCTATTTTTTGCTTAACAAACTTTTCCTCTTAAATTTAAAATTTTTCATCAATTCAACCCTCCTTTCTTGGTCCACAAAGGTCTACAAGTGGTATTAAAGTCAAGTCTCAAACAAAGTCTTAATTAAGTGAGAAAAGATCATGGCATAAAAAGGAATCCATACTCACCTCAAGACTTACTTTAATGGAACCAACTATACTTATTGAAAGTATAGAACGGAGATTTATTTGGATAGTAATATGGTAGATATGTAGGACATTATAGCAAAAGAATGGAAGCCTCTAACCAAAGTGGTTGATGGTAGTGAAGAACTAATCCTAAGGGAAGAATGGGGGGAAGTATACAAAAAGTCAAATGGGAAGAACAAGATGATAATGGTCACTTTTCTTAGCTCTTTATCAAGAAAGGAGATTGGTAGAGTGCAACATTGTCTAACCACCTATGGGATATAGAAGGCATCGAAGAACTATCACGAAGGCACTACATTGGTGAAATCAAATAGATTGAAAATGTATTTGACAGAGTGAGAGCTCTGCATAATGAGGGATAATGAAAGCATCACTGACATGACAAATAGACTCCTCTCTATTATCATAAATATGAAGAAGTTTGAAAGAATTCTCACCAACCATGAGGTAAACACTAAAATTCTCAAATCTATTCCTCTTGAGAAATTTGGTGCTAGAGTTTGCAGCATTCAAGAATCCAATCCATAGATTGGAAAGGTACAAACAGATGTCCTTATTAGGAAGCTACTCACTCATGAGCAGCTTTAAAGAACGACAAGGAGATGAAGAAAATGAGAGGGCAATGAGAAAAAAATGAAAAGGTTGAAAAGAAGACTATTGCTCTCAAATCCCCAACCAAAGATAAAGAGGTTGAAGTTGTCTCTAGTGACAATAATGAGAGTGACAAGGAGGAAGAGGAACTAGTCATGCACTCAAAGAGTACTAAGGAGCTTACAAAGAGAAGAAAAGATAGGAGAAACTTTAAAAAGCATCTCTCAACCTCAAAGACAATAATGAAGTGACTTGTTCACATCAAATTTGTTTGCCCTAAGCTTAAGAGGAAGAAAAAGTAGGACAAAGAGAAGAAGAAGAAGAACTTTAAGGCTACTTAGGATGATAGCTCAAATGAAGAAGAAGAAGTTGTCAATCTATGCTTTATGGCTCAAAATGACTCCTTTAATGAATTAAGTTCTTCTTCTAATTTTTGTCATGATTATGAGGACTTAGATGATACGGATGATGAGCTTTTTGAAGCATTAACTTTCAAATATGAAAAATACAAATCTTAAATGAAAACTTATAAGAAAGAAAGTTCAAAACTTGAGGATGATTGTAAAAATTTAAAGGATCTTGTAAGTGACTTGAGGTCTTCTATTGAAGAACTCAAAAAATCCTTAGAAAATCTTTCTACATATTTATCCTTTTTTGACTCTTCAAGAAAAAAAAAAGATTCTTTAAAAGGTGAAGTTATTAAGCTTAGGAATTTCATCTCAACATTTCACAAAGTGAAAAAACTTTGGATACCCTAATTATGTCTCAAAGACCTCCCTTAGTAAGACATGGTTTAAGCTTTAATGGAGCCTCATCATCTACATTTCCCTTCCTCCCTCCCCCTCCCCCCTCCCTTCCATATTCATTAGAGCATCTATATCTTAAAATTCTATTATTAAGGTTATTGGGAAGAAAAGTGGTCTTAGCATCAGGTCACCTAAAGGAAAAACTCTGAAAGGCTTAAGAGCTAAGTCTCAAAGACCAAATCATGCATACATCTATACCAAGAGGCATGCTAAAAGGCACACACATAAAAACTTCTCTCCTACTCCTTACTACTCATGCATTTGCATGCACTCTCAAAACCAAAGTATGAGAAAGCCTCCCACGCATACCAAGGTTATGCATAAGAGAAAGACTTACAAGTCTAATCTCTAATGTCACTATTGTATGAGGTATGGACATATTAATGTATTTTGCTACATTAGGAAGACATACCTCAAATTAGAAGATCATTCTAAGTCTAATCCTTAAGGACTTAAGTATGTTTAGGTACCTAAACAAAGGGAAATTATTTTTATGTTGCAAGATTATTTAGAAACCACCAAAGAAGATATTGATTGGCATGTAGATAATGGATGCTTAAAGAACATGATAGAAAATAAGAAGTTATCCATTGCTATTAAAGAAAAAGATTATAGTAATGTCACATTTGGAAACAATGCTAAGGGTAAGGTAATTGGTATTAAAATCGTTGGTAAGAAAGGTTGCTCCCTTATTGATAATATTCTTTTAGTTGAAAGACTGAAACATAATTTATTGAGTGTAAGTCAATTATGTAACAAAGGTAATAAAGTCACCTTTGACCCTAGAGAATGTTGGGTTATCACTTTGGTGGATAAAAAGGTAATTTTTAAGGGTGAAAATAGAGATAATACCTACTTAATTGACTTAGACAATTCAGCTAACCAATCCTTTAAGTGTCTTGTCTCTATTAGCAAAAAATCTTGGCTTTGGCATAGAAGACTTGGACATGCTAACATAGAGCTTCTATAAAGTTTATAAAAGAAAGAGCTAGTACATGGTCTACCAAAGTTCAAGTTCACAAAGAACAAGACATGTAGACCTTGTCAAATGGGTAAGCAACATAAACATCCTTCAAAACAAAAAAAATGTTATAAGTACTCCTAGACCTCTACAACTCATGCATATGGACTTCCTTGGACCCACTAGGAGTGCTAATCCTGGTGAAAAGCATTATGCATTTGTCCTAGTTGATGACTACTCTAGGTTCACTTAGGTATCCTTTCTTACTCATAAGAATGACACTTTTGATGCTTTCAAAAATTTTTGTAAAAGAGTTCAAAATGAAAAAAAGGTTACATCATTTCTTCTATTAAAAGTGACCATAGAAAGGAATTTCAAAATGAATCTTTTGAACATTATTGTCTGGAGAATGGAATTTCTCACAACTTTTCTACTCCTAAAACATCATAACAAAATGGTGTTATAGAAAGGAAAAATAGGGCATTGGTAAAGATGGCTAGAGCTATGCTTAATGAGTATTCCTTACCAAATTACTTTTAGGCCAAAGCCATCAATACTTCTTATTACATTGCAAATCAAATTTTCAAAAGACCTATTCTAAATGAAACTTTTTATGATCTATGGAATGGTAGAAAACTAAAGCTTTCATAACTTAGAGTTTTTAGGTGCAAATGCTACATATTTAATACCATGGACAATCTGGAAAATTTGCCTCTAAAATCGATGAGGGTATCTTTCTCAATTATTCCACTATTAGCAAAGCTTATAAGGTGTTTAACAAAAAGACTATGGTGATTGAAGAGTCTATGAATATTATATTGGATGAATCTAATAAACTTGATCTTAGGAAAAGTTCTCTTATTGATAATCTTATAAGTGATTTTGAGAAGTTGGAGCTTGATTCAATACTAAAAGAAATTGTAATTCATCTTGAAGATAATAAGCCATCATAATAAGTTGAAGAATCTCAACCAAAACAAAAGGAAAACCAAGCTCAAAAACTACCCAAAAATTGGAGATACTTCCAGAATCACCCAATAGATCTTATCATTAGTGAGACATCCTAAGGAGTAAGTACTAAATATCAATTACATGTTTTAGATAATAATCTTACATTTTTTTCTCAAACTAAGCCAAAATCTCTTGAAAAGGCTCTTGATGATGAAAATTAGGTGATTGCTATGCAAAAAGAACTCAACCAATTTGAGAAAAATAAAGTTTGGAAACTTATTTCTAGGCCTAAGGAGTACCCAATTATGGAATGTAAATGGGTGTTTAGGAAAAAGTTAGATGAGCAATGTGTTGTTACAAGGAACAAAGCTAGATTGGTTGCAAAGGGTTACAACTAAGAGGAAGACATTGATTATGATAAAATCTTTAAACCCGTAGCAAGATTAGAGGTCATTAAGATTCTTTTAGCATTTACATGTTACATGAATTTTAAGCTTTTTAAATGGATATGAAGAGTGATTTTCTAAATGGTTTCATTGAAAAGGAAGTTTATGTTAAACAATCTCTGGGTTTTGAGTCTCATGCTTCTCCAAATCATGTTTTCAAATTAACTAAAGCCTTATATAATTTAAAACAAGCTTTAGTTTGGTATGAAAGGCTTAGTTCTTTTTTATTGAACTAGGATAATCAATCCTAGGTTCAAAACCTCTTTTGATCTTGACAAAGTAGATTGATCATCACTAATGTTTCAAATAAGTGTTGTTATTGCAGAATTGAATCAATCCCTCAAGAAGAAATGAAGAAGTTGATGAATTCCAAAGTAGCATGATAATCGCGACCGCAACCTACAT
>CATIWR010098393.1:0-18519 GCA_949677035.1 Omphalea diandra | reverse complement strand
TTAATAGCCTATGTGGCATTTAAGAGGAAAAACTCTTTATTTCGTACATGGATATGATGATGAGTTATTTATGTTTAAATATTGTTACGTTATTTGAGATTGAAGTATCATTATGCATTTACTTACTGAGTATGCAAACTCATTTTTTTGTATGAAATCTTATTTCAGGAAGAGTAAACTAAAGATTGCATCCAGTATACTTTTCAAAGTCGCTGTCTAGCAGTGTAATAGAGGTTGGGCCAGTATGCAGTCAGTTAGTATTTTAGTTTGATTATTCATGTATGTTTTGTTGTAAATAATTACTGAGTAGTGAACAAGAGACATAATGAAAAAAAAAATTAATCAGGTCTTTTAAATGACAATGGATAGACTTAAAGAGAAATTTAAATGATTATTAAATAGGGTGTGACAAAATCTCTAAACTAAAATGGAGCATTGTAATGGCTATTCTAATGAACAAATGACCAACTGCCACATGTCATAGCCATTAGACACATTATGAAGATCATGATCGCAAAATAAGAATCTTTAATGCAAAATGTAGGTTACGATTATAATTAAGGCATGTAGACTATGAAATTTGTCTGATAACATTAAATGTAGAATTTTCCTACCAAATCTTAGAGATGTAGCAACTATTTGGTAGTTATAAACTATAAATAATCTACCAAATAACCTTGAATGCAAGAGAATAATCATTTTTTCTGTCCAAACTCTTGCAAATTGATTTCTCAAGTCTCTCTCTTTAATGCTATTGTACTTTATTTGTTGAGAGTGTATTAATTATATTCATTGCTTGTAAAAGTTAAGTGTGAGCCTTTATTAATTGAGAAAAACTCTTGTAAGATTATGTGTTAGCCTTAAACATAAGTTGTAATTGGGTTAGGTGTGAGTCTAAATACTAAGTTGAGTGTGAGCTCGTAAAACACTTGGAGAGTTAGTAAAATACCCAATTGAAAAATTAAAGAGTGGATGTAGGGTTGGTTAATACTCAAATCATTATAAAACCTTTGTGTCTTGATTTCTTTTTTCCTTTCTTTTTATCTTTTAATTAATTTTAGACCTCCAAAATTTAAATTTGTCACCAATTCAACACCCCTTCTTGGTGTATAAGGGTTAATAAGGAGAAAAAGAAAGGAAAAAAGGGGAGAGAATGAATGATCTTAGACTTTCTAGTGATAAAATCAATAGTGAGTGAGCTTTGTGAACTTAAAAATGGAATCGCATTTAACTATGGTAAGGTAGAACTCAAAACTGAGCTTGGATTAAGGTAGAAAACCATTTCCTTTTCAAAAGGTCCCATAAGACACTATGTTCTTCCTCATTTTACAGGCAAAGATTTTATCTTCTATGGTCATTGAGATATATTGATTCCACACAGAAGAGTTACCCATTTTTTAGAGCTTTTTAATAGTTGTTGTTTGCATTTTAATTGTTTGTGTGTGGAAAGTTACTCATTTTTCAGGGCTTTTTTAATAGTTGTTGTTTGCATTTTTAATGTTTGTTTCAAGCTTCAATGATGGTTGATGTAACTAAATAGAGTTGTTTACATGGTGTAACTAAATAGAATCGTTGATAGATTTTGCTTTTAATACTTCATTAGCCTTAAGCTTTTGTAATAAGGTAGAGAGTCTTCATTTGCTTTTTTTGCAAATGATAGATTTTTTAGAGTTTAGAAATAATCTTTTCATACGTAAGATCTTGACTTGTAATTAAGAGACCTACAAGATCAACTTAAGACACTTATACAACTATCAATGAATTTAACCCTTTATTTGCAATTTTCTAAATAAGAATTGGACCCATAATTATTCAATACAATTTTTGGACATGGCTAAGGTAGATCCCCAATAAATTGTACTATTTGTGGACTTGCATTAGTCCCATTCCATAGACATATCTCTTTAAAGATCAATTTTTTTTTTTTTTTTTTTACAATTAAAAATACTACAACATCATTTCTTTTAAAAAAACACAAAGCAAACCAAAACAAGGATTGAAACTTATATAGGAAAATGAAAATAGACGTCTGAAACATTCTGGGTACAAACAAACATACAAACATGAGCCATAACTGAAATAAAACTAAAACAGAAGTAAAACCAAAAAGTTTCTCCTCCTCTTCCAAAGGTTCATTAGTTGCAAAGACTGGGAGAGATTGAAATTGTAGTAAACTCTTTCTTAAACATCTCTATCTCATTTGAACATTTCATAATCTTCACATCTATAAGCAACTAATTCAAGAGTTACAATATCGCAAAACACTACCACATAGTCTGAAATTTTGTCTCCCAGATTTATGGAGACTTGAATTCCACCACACACATACAATAAAACTCTTTAGATTTAGTTAAAATAATACAACTTAGTATATCTAAAATATCTCTAGCAAAATATCCTGCAACTAAGCGTCACATTCTAACAATTATGCCTCTCTTGACAACTATCACTTTGGATTCTCTTGGATCCATCAATTGATTCATCTTCTCCATTTGATACCACATCCCCACGTTTTCTCTTCGACTTACTCTTCCATTTTTCAACCTTATCATCAGCAAATGATAAGAATGTTTGAAGACGTCTAGAACGAGAGCTCCTGTGGATGGAAGGATCTGAATCTTCAAGGGAGTACCGACTAAATTGGTGTAGAGTTGTGCAGAAGTAGATAAAAAGAGCTAGAAAACATACAATTCCACTGATAAGAAAAAGCCCCTGGAAGCTTTGTAATTGAAGTTGCTCGGAACCAGGAGAGTTGGAGCTATGGGAACCGCAAGCCTTTCTCGCAAGCCACTTGTCATGAATCTTTTGAAGATCACCATTCTCAGACAGAGTGAGAATGGCAGTTGACATATCAATGGCTAGAGGAGAATCTCTCGGAACTGCCTAAAGAATGCATATGATAGCAAGACTCAAATGGATAAGCAAAACATCTTATTCCAAAAAGAAAAAGGAAAGAAAATGGAATTATGTTGTTTGAGAACTTGAGAATTGCAGAAACTTAGGGAAGGGCAACCACCTATCATAAATAATAAAACAATAATCCAATTTTTTTATTGTAATATTATAACAACACTAGAAGACATGATGAACACTAGAAGACAAGATGATAATGATATTCATTGTTGTTATATATAACCAACATTGAAGTGTACTTCAGAAGTCCATTTTTAGCATTCCAATGGAAGCCTTGAGATAGGTGAAGGTCAATTCAATATATACTTTTTGAATCCATTATATTCATACGTTAGATTTCCTTAATGAGTACAGAACAACAGTTTCCCATTGTAGTTCGTTCAAATGCTTTACTCACATAAAAGCTGATGCTGCCCTAGGGAATAATCTCTACCATTTGCAGTTTAATTCTTTCAGTTTTTGATTCATTTATTCCATAAAGTTCCTTAATATAAACCCGAGCAGCATCATCCCAGCTTATGGGGTTTGATCTACATTTTCCTAGACAATTCGGTCAATTATGCCCTTTCTAAGACTAGAACCTACATTAAGGTTCTCTACTAGTCTATGACGCATCTTCTGTAATAATTAATATCATCACAAATTCTTGTAGATTTCAGTACACTCCTGTGATTTTATACTTGCTTGATGACACTTAGATTTTAGAATTAGCTATAATTTCAAGTTACGAAAACTTGCTAGCAAATTAATTTGATTGTTTAAGGAATATAGAAATAAAAGACCCCAAATCAACTAATGAATTTCATCCTGAAATACTCACAAATCCCCATCCGCTTTTAGTGAACACTTGGCCTCTGATTGAGAAATCACAGTGCTCTGATAGGAAGAGGTCCACATAAGGTTGTTCATCAACCACAGCAGCCACAGTTCCATTTGCAAGGGCTTTGGAATATTCTTCAGGTGAGCCAAGAGCAAGAAGTCTAGTTTTAGCCATGCTGAGTTCCTCAGTCAGATAATTTTCAGCAAAAGACCCTACTTGAAATCCGATACGTTCATTGCTAGTTATCAAGGTGTCGATTCCTTTGATGGGTGATGATAACTGTTGGACAGTCAGGATTGATGTCAGGCTTGCAGTGTAGCTTGAGTTGATTATCAAAACAACAAAAAGCCAGATGATCAGCACTAAACGGCCAAGTGTGCTCATTGTATTTTCTCCTGAAATTCAAGGAAATACAGAGTTGGATCTGTTGCTAGGGTAATTATAAGTTCCTCATAGAAAGACAGCATGGAATGTTGAAATGGAAAAAGAAAGAGCTTACGATGAGCGAAAAACATAGTTGAGAAGCTAAACCTGCAACAGGGAAAAAAATAGAGAGAAATACAAACAAATAAAATTGGAGTTACATATGAGAATGCCAAAAAAAAAAAAAAAAGAAAAAAAAGAAGAAGAAGAGATTATAAATGCTTTTCAACTAAATTTGTTATGAAATTAAGGATTTTATTATCTGGGAGATGTGCTGAATGACAATTGATCTGTCATTCCCTTTTGTAAAGTTCTTCAGGCAAATTCATTGTGTTTATGCTGGAGGGTCCAACTTTGGATATTAGTTGATGTTGCTAAATATGGATCAGATCATAAAGGATGGACCACAATGGGGAACAAGGGGAGAGGTATGAATTGGATATCAAAATTTATCCGGAAGGTTAATTTTTTATCTGAGTTTTAGGAAGATGCAGTAAGAATGAATGTAGATTTCATTTTGTCATGGCAATTGGTGGAGTACTGCCTCCTCAACAATGATACATTTTGAGTTTTTTCTCCCCCTATCCAGAGACAAGGATGCCTTGGCCATTCTTGTTTGCAGTATCTCCAAAAAGATTGCTGAAAGCATCATATGTGAGAAATGATCATTATTTGGAGTGATGCAGCCATAAAAAAGATATTCATCATCTATACATTCCGTTTTGACCCTACAAGTTAAGGGGGGTATTTACATAATTATAAGATTTTCTGGAAATAGGAAAAAAAACAAGAGTCCCAAATATCTATTTTAGAGAATAATATCGTTATACATAGTCTACAAATGCAAGATCTGTTTAAGCGTTCCCAGTCCTAGCAAAAGTTAATCTAATTTTCCTTCTTCAAGAGCCAAATCCTAGTAGGTTTAGGACTACTTCAAGTCTATAAATAGACATGCTTGTAATATCTCGTTTTATTCAAAAGGATGAATTTCAACTTTATAAAAGTTGTCCTTCTGAGATGTGATCATATTTTCTATGCTTGTAATGAAACATAATCAAACACTGTCAAGCTTTGTCATGATTCTTGCAGGAAATTGCAGTTCTAAAAAAATCGAAGATTACTAAATAAAGTAGTAGTTTTTGACTTACATTGTCAAGGAAAATCTAGGAAAAAAAAAAAAAAGGTCTGTGATCTTATCAGCTTGCTTTTAGCCTCAGGCAAGCACAATCATCTTGATTGTTGAAGTTATGAGATTTGCAAGGCAAGCAAAAAAATTGTGCAAAAAGACCCATGTAATATGGCTTCGAGGTGCTACCCTAAACTATAAAATTTCCTTCTCTTATCCTATTATTTGAAAGAACCCAGAAATAGATTAATTTCTAATTCAAATAAGTTAGTAGTTGTTCATTTGTATGAGAGTTGCAATGGTATAGAAAATAAACTGCAGCGTGTCAGACTGCCACGCTATGCTCTAATCACGTATGTAGATGCACTGAAAGACGAATGAACAATCATATAATACATCCAAGTACTCACCAGAGGATTGTGACAATTTGCTTCTTGGGTGGTCCTCGGAATTCATTGTTGATTCTATGTTCAAGGATCCAAACAACAGCTCCCACAAGAAGGAAAAAAACTGCTGTAACAGCCCACATCAATGGAGTAAATGGTCGTAAGAATGCCCAGGCATTTGAATTCAATTTCTCGACTGGAGCCACTACAACTAGCCCTGACTCTATATATGGCTGGGTGAAGTCCACAACCTTTGTCCGATCTGTGACAATGGCAACATCTCCAACAACAGCGTCAAAAACCTGCAGAAATAAATTTGCAAGATCAGTAGATGCAATACCCTTGGCCCCTAGTTTTGGTAGAAAATCTGTTGATATTCTTTTTCTTGTCAGGTTTTAGTTACTCACACCCAGCGTAATCTGATTTATGAGCTCAGAATAGCTTGGATTCTGATGGCCATCTCCAAAAGGAACGAACTTGTATGGAACGGCATAGGGGAGAAGCTTAATAGCAGCAAGGAATACATCTATGCAATATCCTCGGACCACATCTGTACCATTACCTGTCGAGACAAAATCTCGATAACTGACCCGATTTGGAATTCCAATTTTCAATTGACTTCCATTGTCAGGAAAAACCCATCCACGAGGCTTAGCTGTAACTCCTCCAGGCCATACGACACTAGACAGATGTTGGTTGGAGCTAGAACGGTTAGCTGGTTTTCCATAAAGTGTCTCTGGAGGCACAATAGATAGCCCAGAATAGTTGGACCAGTATCCAATTTGCTGATTCCCGGTTTCGATCACATTGATGATATCATAAGAAGGATACAAAGGGGACCTGTCTCTATTAAATTGAATAGGTCCAGTTAGACCCGTCATATTTGTCGATAATATGTTTTTAAGCAACTGGTTTCCTCCGTCAAAAATGCTTAATGCTTCAAGATTCAGAGTTCCACCACCTAAACCACTTAATTTTGAATCATTAGAAAATGAAATCGTGTTTCCTTGATCAAAAAACAATTTCAAAGCATGAGCAATGATCCAAACAGTATCATAGGCATACAGGCCAAAAGGGTTCAACCCAACAGAGCCATCACTCAGCTTGCTCCACCGTGACACAAAATCCCATTTTCTTTTAGAATCTGGCGTGTGTAGGCGAAGTGCAAGAACGCCCTGAATAGAATTGGTATTCATGGAAGGAAGTGGTGAATTTGAATCCAGAACGGAGGACAGCCAAGTGGTAGCTATCCAAACAAACCCATTATCCATCATCCCAAGACTCTGAGCCACATCAAGAACCAAAAGACCAGTATTGACGAAAGAATGTAACACAATTATTTGAGATTCCATCCTTAGAATCTTAACTAATAAATTTTGAACATCATTTCGTTTTGGAACTGGATCAGGGAAAAGTGCTGCTTTATAGGAAATTTTGCAACGTCTCTCTGCAAGTTTATCACCTAATGTGGTTATACCATTTCTGCTCTGATCATCATCAGTGTAAACAACAATAACCTCGGTCCAACCATAGTAACTTACCATTTCTGCAATGGCAGTCATCTGGAATAGATCACTGGGAGCTGTTTGAATGAAGTAGGGATATTGGAGAGGTGATAGTGTTGGGTCTAAAGCTGTAAATGACAATAAGGGAACATGGAGCTCATTTGCAAGGTGTGAGAGTACATGAGCCATTGTAGCACTTTGTGGGCCAATAATAGCTACGGTATTAGTCTCCATAAACTGTAATGCTGTAACCAATGAAGAAATATGATTCCAGATTACAGGTATTTCACAATCACAAAGAAACTCGTATAGTTGCTCAAGTTAAGAAACAGAAACAGAGTGACACAGCCAAGTAAATACAGGACAGAGATTAAAAACCAAGTGCCATAATAAGCAAGCAGAGAAATAAAGCATACCACCAATGATGCTCATAAATCCACTGAAGTTGGAGTCATGCATGATTATAGACAACTTCCTTCCTCCAAGAATGTTGGGATCGGAATTTATATCATCCTCAGCAGCCTTCATGGCAATTCTTCCAACTTTCCCATTAATAGTGCTGAAAGTGAAAATAGCTCCAACATTCACAACCTCAGAGCTGGCAACAGCCACTAGTGACATTGAATTGATGCAGATAAGAAAGGCTGCAAGCCACACCAGATTCATGATATTCTTCTATTGATAATGAGTTTTACTACCCGACTTCCGAAGTGAAACAGAACACGTACAACAAATTAAGGCATAAACTATGATAATAGCATCTTTATTGAGAAGATATCGCAAAGCAAACGATACGATAAGCATCAAAGCAGAATTATATATTACTGCTGAAGGACGCGGCAACAATTATTAACCAAAAAAGGTAGCTTATCCTTGTTCAGGGCAGGGAGCATAACCAAAGAAATGGGTTTTCGCCTTCTGGTACCCAATTGGTCTTTGAGAGCGGCATATTTGCATAAACAATTAGAAAGCCATAAAAAACAAAGAACAACTAGAAGAAGCAAAGGATTTAAAGGGTCGGAAGAGGAATAAACACACTCAACTCAAACTCAAAAGTTAAAATATTAAAAATCTATACAAAAAATAAATTTTAAAAATAAAGTGTAAAATTAAATTATAAAAATTTGAATACAATATTATTAATTATTTACTATTTAGTAAATTATTTTGAATTTAAGGATAAATATTTAATTTAATAATTTTAGAAAATATATATAATGAAATTGATGAAAATTACAGTATCAACATTATTATGTTATAATACTATAATTAATAATTTATTATTATATTAAATAAAATTATTATTCATTATTAGATTAAATAAAATAAAATACAGTTGAATTAGTTAAAAATTATTATTTATTATTGAATTAGACATGTTATTTGATAGTATTATAAAAATTATAAAATTCATCAATAAAATTTGATTAAAATATAAAAATTGACATTAAATTTTATATGACGTAGAGGAGACTATCATCAACTTTTACAGCAAACCATTTCTCATTTATGTGTGGTGGTAATGGTGGTGGTTTCTTTCACTCTTCCGAGATAATGGAAGAGAAAATCATGGTAGAATAGAATCTGGCCAGAAAGAGAAAAAAAGGGCATTAGGATGTCCTAACTACAAAAGTCAACACAAGCCACCATAGCGTTGAAAACGAATGAATCCGCATTTTTTTTGAATAATTTGTTTAATGATGTTGAGCGAAGCCACCGACTCGGTTGGATTCCCACTTTTGAATTATACATGATTTTGGCGAGGATGATCAGGTAAGTACAGATGCCTCGTCCTTAACTGAAACAAAATCTTTACAGGTGTATATGAATACTTCACTAATAGTATGAATCTAAATGAAATAAATAATCATCATTGAATAAATTTAACGCTTAATGAAAAAATTTTAAATTTTATGATGAATTTAAAATTATTTCATCTTTGAAATAAATTTATGGTCTAATGACAAACAACTTAAATTTTACAATGAATTGACCGTTATTTTCAAACTTTTTAAATAATTATTATATCTAAACTTTATATAACTGCAACGATATATATTGACGCAAATTGAATACAAGAAGAGTTTTTTTTTTTTACTATTATAAATAAAAATTAATTTTTGATAGTCATTTTTGAAAGAAGGCAGATAAAGAGGTCAAAGGATAATGAAAGTGCAATTTTCAACCAAACAACTTAAAAATTTTACTAATAGATACAACCACAATAAATGTCTACACATTTGGATAATTGCTTATTTTAGAAAGTTTGAGTATAACTCTAATTTTATTTACATTTAAAGAAATATATATCAATGCCAAAGCACAAATTTTTCTAAGATTGCACAAATTTTTCTAAGATTGTTTTGTTTAAATAACGTGATAGGCAATGTTGTCCTAAGTAGTCCTAAAGGAAGTGAATATAATTATAATAAATTTTGTGGAATTAAGAAGATTAGAAGACAATCTACAAAGAAGTTTGATAAAAACTCTCATATACGTTATCTCCCCTAGTATTTCCACTAGAGAGTTTCGCTAAATAAATTGTTTAAGGATACAACTCAAACCTTAAAAGTAAATTTGCGGGTAATCAAGATAGTTTTCAATTTACTATCTCAAGTCTTTTTCAAGATATATTTGCATACACTATCTTCATCCTTTAACGCTTTCAATAAAAAAAAGAAAAACCTTTCCAATTCTAAATAATGATCCTCACATATAAAATTATAAGTAATGCATGAGAAATTATCAATAAAATTATAAGTAGTGCATGAGAAATTATCATTCTTCTAAAATACTTAAGCTACCCTTTACAAAGATTTCTAGACAATTAAACTTGTGTTTGGGCTCATAAATAAAGCACTTAGATGATTGTAGAAAGGACTACTTGAAAGTAACTCTTGCTTTGTTTTTTTCCTTTAACTTTTAGTTCTTGGCTCTAGTCCTACTCGAATCTCTTTGTTCTCAACTTTACTTTATTGCACCTTAGAGTCAAATAGGTGCCTTTGTATAATTTTCTTCAAGAAAGCTAGCTAATATACATATTGTACCTAATTTGGTAGAAAACTATCACCTTAATCATTATGTCCTTTCAACAAAGGTTGAGAGTCAGACAATGGGCATTGAATTTTAATGGGTCTATATAGCCTTCATACGAATGTTGGAGCTTTCCATGGCTGTTACTTTGATAGTTGTTGAAGGTCCTCCATGGTTGTAGAATTGCTAATGGCCTCTTTATACCTTTCTACAAGTTGTAGGCCTTATTAACAACCTTGCCTTTCCATAGTCTTTTGCATTCTCCCATGGTCGTTGTTTACTTTAATAAGTGTTGAGATTCCCAACAAACATTAAGCTTTGATCTTAGTCACATAGACTCCACAACTAATTCTATAACAATTTTTCAATAGGCCATTGTCTATTTTCACAATCATTGAGTTTTCAATAGGCATTGATTACCTTAGCCTTTTCGAGAATTTGAAAATGATATTGACAATGATTCAAACACTCTTTTTGGGCATTTTTAGGACTAGAAAGCAATGCTTTTTTACAAAGTCTTTCGAACATGACATTCTAATTTCATAATAGCTTTATACATATTTTACACCATGTGGTTATCGTTTAACAGATGCCATATCGAGTTTTAATTTTAATAGCTATTTGTTTGACCTTTGACTTTCTTGATTGCCCTTAAATCTTTTTTAAATACTTCTCTTTTTGTGATTTAGTCATTTATACTTTTTTCACAATCTTTGCTTGGTTTACATCAACTTCCATAATTTTTTTTTTATTTTTGCCTCTTAAAGGTGAGAATAAAGGTTTCTTCTTCTATTATTACTTCTACTACTACTATTGTTGCTGCTGCGTTTTCCACCCTTATTGATAATGTTTTGGAGAAGATGTTAATAGTGCAAATTTCTTTTACTGTTCAATATAAGCATCTTCAACAAATAAAACTATATCAAATTCTTGACTAGTTTGAGTTATCCATTCCATCAAAAGACTTTCAAGTTTTTAAAGATCCTAGAAAAAACATAGTTGTTCAATATGAATATTCTTTCATTTTTGCCTTAAATTACCTTTCACTTCATTTATGTCTCAATTTTTTCAGTACTATGACATTGCTCTTACTCAAACGCATCCTCATATAGTGTTGGTAATAACAACATTTGAGATCATTACTCACCTCCACAACATCTCCTAATGCTCATCTTTTTTTAGCATTTTACAATTATTATTAGAGGTCTTCACAAAACCAATGGCATTATAATCTAAGCTCAAGGACACTTTTCAATGATATTCTATCCTTTCTAAAGGGGTGGAAGAACAAGTTTCTTTTGGTAAAGATTTGGGAAGGATAGGTGCTATTGAACAGATGAAATTGGTCCCTTCACTTATGGACCTCATTAAGTGTTTAGGAGGCTTTTGATAAGCAAATATTGAAAGTTTCTCATATAATAAAGTATCATAAGGTGAAAAAACTTACATGATGCTTAGGTAGGGTAACAATTGTGGCAGGCCATTTATCTGCTTTTAGTATTTTTAAAACTTTTGACTTTACTTAGATGAACTAACATTCTAATCTTTCTTTTTTTTTTTTTTTTTTACATGTATGGACATTAGGTGGACTAGGTAATCCTTAAAGAAAGGGAAGAAAAGGAAAAGAAAAACTTTTAGTTCGAAGTGAGGGATATCTTAGGAGATGGTTTAGAACCTTTACCTTCTTCAGCCTAGACTATTGATGTGTAAGTGATTTAGCAAGTCATTTAAAAGAGCGACCATACTACCAAACACATATGCATAGTCTTTTTAAAATCAAATAAAAACAGCTAGCTTTGATTGAGAGGTTAGTAGTGAGGCTTTTATGCTTCAGGACTTAGTTGATTGGCACCTAAATGCATATATTTTACTAGCCACTAATGAGAGAGGGCTCTAAGTCAATGATGAATATGCAACACTAACCCTACTTAATTTTACTTACCTTCATCAATTTCCTCTCTTTTATTATTATTATTTTATTTTTTAGTTTAGGTTATTAAGGTCATTTGACACATGAGGAGCCATATCACAAGACTCCAAGGTGGGGTTGATGTTTTGGTTATAAAAAAAATGCCTAGTTAGAGGAGATGTGGCTGTTGCTAGTAAGTTAATAACCTTAAAGAATGTAGCAAGGAAGCTTCTAAGTGGAAGCCATTTGAGCTTATATTTGTGAGCACTAGATTTTGGGTCCTTAAGATGCAAGCCTAATAATGAGAAACCACTTGAATTATCGCTAAAGAATAAGGGATATATTACATAAAAAAGAAGCAAAATATTTAAAGAAGCCTTGAATCAAACCTACCTTTCAACCAAACCAAAGTTTAAAAACTTAGAGGATAATAAGTTATTGGTTATATAGCTAATATAAATGATAGTACAACAAAGTTCAGAGGCCTAGTATAGCTAACCTCTTAACTATACAAACATCTCCTAAAACCCCAATAAAGAGAACATTTTAGAATAGTTGACCATTGATCTTTAATTAGTTGTATAACCAACCCCAAGTTAGTATAATTAGTACCTTAGCTATATAGATAACTTAAATCCCTATATATCTAGTAGATTCCTTGTTCTTATCTATTGAAGGTTGAGGATTGGGTGCAATTGGAGCCATTGAGCTCAGATACACCCTCATTACCTCTATAAATATTTTTCTCATTAAGGGAGTGGAGGAGGTTTGAAAATCTTAAAGTTATTTTGCCAAAATCATCCTTTATAACCCTAAAAACACTCATTTTACATAGAAATCTAAACACCCAACAGTCATACCTAAGATTTAAGGTAGAGACTAGCTTTTGTGACTCATCTTATATTGTTCCCTAAGCATTTTAGTGGATTATCCTATTATCATAAAGCCTCTAAGGGCAAGGAACATAAAAAAAAACATTTAAGACTTGAAGTCCTCTTACCTTTTCTTTTTCATCATTTTCTTTTTCTTTTTCTCAAAATTACAGTGCTAAAGGTCTATATAGACTCCTTTGTAGTATGTACAAATCCCTAACATGGTAGTACAAACCATCATGTGGTTTATATAACCATCTTCAGCTATTGATAATAGTTTTCTCACTCTTTCAATAGAAGAGCAAGAGTCAAGCAAAAAAGGTTGTATTAATGTTTCTAATGTCTACTTTATAGTTCTTTCCCATCTTTCTTGAGCATTTTGTCTTACATCTCTAGGAATATGATGAGAATAGTGGCTACCACTCCTATGACCATTTGACTTCACTTCATTTTGGTGTTTATTTGTTTTATATTTTTATAAGTTTATGTGTCTTTATCTTTCTCACCATTAGAAGAGGATGCGATAGATGAATGTTTTAGGATCGTTAATTGGATTAAATAATAATATGACTAAAATTATAATGATGAACTAAAGATGTTTGAAGAGTGGATCCTTAAATCTAGGCATTCTAGGGGTGCCTAACTAGTTCCCACATCGTACCCAACTTTCCAAATTTGATCTCAATGGGGTGAAGACAAATTGGGCCTTCTAATTGACTTATTAGGCTCAAAATTTGTTATTGTCTAGAATTTTGTCCTAATTAAAGTTAGTTGGTGACTTCACTTTAATTAAGGGTGATACCAAAGTATTGCGCTGCCTTGGTCCCCCTGTTGACTATTAATAAATGCTTTAAAACACATGAGGCTTCTTAAAGTTTCCCCTAATGATCTTAAATGTGTACTGTAACTTGGGGTTGAACCAATATATAACCTCCGTTCTTTCGGCCCCTCGATGGTCGATAAAAGATATGAGTTGCAAGTAAGATTCCACTTGTTTAAGTGCAACCCCAAAAATCAAGGAGCTCATAATGCTATATGATTGTGAATAAAAATTTTAATAAGAAATTAAAAGGATGTTCTGGCCAACTTGTCAAAAACTTACAAATTACTTAACAAAGAGATCGATATCTAATATCTTGGTAAATGTTATTGATCAAATGAGATCACATGTTATATGCTGGCCAATAAAATAATGTGACTTGATTTACATGAATTCTTGAAGCAGTGTTTTTCTTGCAAGGTCATGACAAAATCAAACAAACTATTTACATTAGCACTTGCATAAGTTAATCCTTAGACTTGCATTACATCTTAATAATAATTGATTATTTGATTGTGCCATTAGAAACAAATTATTAGTTGTATTTACTGAGTTGTAACTCACTAAATCATAATCATTTTTTCATATATTGAAGTATAAAGGATGAGTGTTTTAAAGAATAAAGCTTTAGATATAGATATATGGAGCATAAATTGTCAGCTGGATTCTCACTCTCTTTCTCTTCCCTTATGTCATATAAATATACATAGATAAGAATCAGTTTGTAGTCACTTACATTAAATGGATTGTACTTTACATATATGTGCATTAAATAATGCATTAATATGCCCTTTTTATTGTATAACTGATAAGTTTGCTTGTATTCATATAAATATTAGGATATGAATGTTATGCTTAATAAATAAAAAATACTGGTACACTTTTTGGTATAAGAGCAATAATAAGTTCAACAAGGTACGTACATATGAATGTGACATAATTTTGCATTTTTATGCATTATCATATTACATAATATTATATATTTATAAGGCAATAGTATATGGCAGTCATGGTAGAACCCATGACTCACCATGGAGAGAGGAGTCAACATATTTGTATTTCATATAAGAATCACACCAATCATCAAGCGTCCAACCTACTGAAAGAGTTAGATTTATTGCACATTCTCATGCCCAACACATACATCATGACAAACATAGTATAGAATTTGTGAATAGACATTGGAGGGTCCAAAAAATTACAAAGAAAAAAGGTATGGAAAATTAAGAAAATAAGATGTAGATAACTTTAGTGGCACAACAGATTTGACAGTGATAGAGACACGACTAAAAAAAGCATGGAAGTTTTGAATTTGATGAAATGTACACTAGAAGGAAAGTTTGATTATGTAGTGTCACTATTACAAGGGGATGCATATGATTAGTAGGAAACCATTTTAGAGAGTGATGCCTAACCTCTAGTGCTTACATGAGATGATTTTCTTTATGAGTTTAATAATAATTAAATGCCAGAAATATATAGAGATACAAATGTCAAAGAAAAGAATTTTTGAATCTAAAAATAGGGAGAGATGACTGTAGTTGAGTATAAGGTAAAGTTTAATTAATTATCTCATTATGCATCCTTTTATGGTGGCCATTGAGAAAAACAAATATTAAAAGTTTGAAGAGGGGTTGAGATATGAGATCAAGAGCAAGATCATAGCTACAGATCTTGATAGTTATACTAAGTTAAAAGCTACTGCAATCAGGATGAAAATATTAGAAAAAGAAAAAATAGAGTAAAGGGGAAAAAAAAAGGCTTAGTGAGTTTGTGGGAGATTTTAGTAGTAAGACAATTAAGTGAAAAGATTATGTGTCATCAAAATCCATTGTCGGGATGGTTACTTTAGGTACAAAGATAGGTGTAAGCATAAGATTTTAGGCCCTAGGATGCAAGTCCAATGATGAAAAACTAGTGAATTCATTCCTTAAGGTGTAAAGAGAAAGTTACAAAGGAAGAGGAGCAAAGCTTAAGGAAGGCTTGGATCAAATCCAAACCAAGCCCAAAACCCAATCAAGCTTAAATAAAAAACCATTTTACCACCAATTAAATGGTTATACAAACATTGCACATAGTTATAGAGCCAACTCCTTGACTGTATAACCAACCATATAGTTATATAACTAATATAGAGGGTTGCATAACCAACCTCTTAGTTGTGTAGATAGCTTTATGGGTCAAGAATATAATGAAATTATGGTTATCATAGCTCTGGTGCATCCTTCCATCATTTATAAGTACCTTTCCATTTTGATGAAAGAGGGGAGGATTATAAATCCTAGTGTTACTCATTTGAAATTCTTACTCAAATCACCTTAGTACATAGAAACCACACACCCTACCCATTTACATAAAGATCCAATGTAGTGCTAAGGCATTTGTTACTTAAATTTACATACATACCTTTGCATTTTGGAGGATTGGTCAATCCATAGTGCCTTCGAGGGTAAGAGAATCATCAAAGAGCATCCAAAACATCTAATGGCCTCCCCTTCTTCCCTTCATTCTTTTTTTTTTTAATTTTAAAAACCTACTTATAAAAGGGTTGTACATATTAGTTTATGGTTTGGATAAACCTCTAAGTATGTTATACATATCATAAGTTGGTTTGTACAACACATTTTGATTGAGATATCAACTTATTTTCATCTTCTTCTTTACATGTTTTCTCTCTTCTTTTAAGGTTTCTTAGGACTCTTTAGGAACTTCAATGATAGAATATGGAGAGGTATCAAAATCCATGCCTCAAGTGCCATCCATAAAGGGAGTTATGACCAAATAAAGTCTTAGTTTTCCTTGATTTTAGTGTTTTAAGTATCTTATTCTCCAT
This sequence comes from Omphalea diandra, assembly GCA_949677035.1. Lineage (NCBI taxonomy): Eukaryota > Viridiplantae > Streptophyta > Magnoliopsida > Malpighiales > Euphorbiaceae > Omphalea > Omphalea diandra. Next base: position 1,879 of record CATIWR010098393.1, on the reverse strand, counting down.
GACTTCTCTTTTTATTTATGTTCTATATTTTATTTTAATAGTGCATGGCAATGAATAAGAGAGGGATTTATCATCCCAAGGACCTTAAGAGCCATTGTTCCCTTTATTTTAAGTTAATGCATGCTTCATATGCTTAAACCATCATCAAAAGGGAAGTAGGGCTAGCTATCTAGCTTGTCCATTCTTCCTATCTTTTTCCTTAAAGGTGGTCAGTTGAATGGATTAAGGGTGAAAGATCAATACTTTATGACCCCCATCTTTATCACATTTTCATTATTAATGTACTATGAATGTTGTTGGGCTCTTAAAGGTTTCTTTTATGAATGTATGGGTATCCTAATCTTGAAATGGTTAATGGTGCCTATAAGGATGTCTTATCTCTTTTGAGCAATTTTGGAGTGCTCATGCATCCATCCTAGGATCTTCATATGAAGATTTAATAATTTCCATAAAGCCATTACCATCCTCCATATACATTTAGATGCCATATTCATTTTATGTTCCATTATCCATGATCATGTCTTTATACTTTATTTGTTGTTATTATCATTTATTGTGTTCATGTGATATTGGGATTGTATTGATCTTGGACTTAGAAACATGATTAGGTCCTTTTCAATTAGAGGAGATTTAGTAAGATTTTTTGCTTAGGTGCATTTCATTATGTTTTTACTTTGTTATTTTATTTTCATGTTTATAACTAACTTGATTGGTTTTTGTGTATAAGTAGTTATATGTGTGTATGGTAATTTTGATTATGTATATTTGAGATTATTGATTATGCATAGACTCTCCTCAATAACTTTGTTTTTCCTCCTCCCCATGACAATAATTATAATGCTTTGAAAATATGCTTAATTGAAATGTGCTAGAAACATTCTTGGAGAATATAGTCATATTAACTAATAACAAGGCTAAAATGATAAAATGTGAACCATAGATGATTGAAGGCCAAATCCCTAAATCTGAGCAGTTTGGGAGTGCTTAATCTCTTCCTTAAGTCATACCTAATTCTCAAACCCAATCTCTGATAGGGTAAAAATGGATTAGGCCTTCTAAATGACTTAGGTAGGCTTAAAATTTAGTCTTGCCTGGACTTTTTTCACAACCAAAGTCGAGTGGTAACTCCATATTTCAATTAGGGATGGTACCAATGTATTGTCTTGACTTAATCTGCCGTTGACCATAACCATGGAAAAAGGAACTTTTGTCTTGCATAAGGCTTCAAGGATCTTTCGTTGATCTAATTCCCATGCCATTATTAAGGGTCATTACCAACGTATAACCTTCATCCTTTTTGATCCCTCGATGATCAATAAAATGTAAGAGTTGCAAGCAAGATTCTACTAGTTTGAACATAAATCTGATAACTGCTCTAGCACTTATAGTGGCAACTCCACTGGGGACTTTCAATTGAATTTGCATTTTAATCTCTGGTTCACCTTTTTACCACTATTTTCTTGTTATTAGTAAATCCATTACATTCATTTAACCTCCATACTTCACCACGTGCTCAAGGTCTGCCTTTATAACAAATCAATGGAAACCCTAAACTTAAGACTTAAGCTTTATTTGGGCTTAAGCGATAGTGAAAAGGGCTCATCGCCCATAAGCTAAGTACCTTCTACCTTCAGATATATCAAATAGGGGGTTTATAATAACTTTCCCCTAAGCTTATGGGAGCCATTAACAATGACAACCATGTCAGCCACTAGACACATATAAGAGCTAATAACACTGATATTCTTTATTTTTAATATATTTTTAGGGCTAGTTTTATTATTAATTAAGTCTAATTTGAAAAGAATACTAGATAATATCTTACTTTTGGCTTGTATTTTAATAATTTTAGGAAATCCTAGAAATTGGTGCTTACTAA
>CATIWR010098389.1:0-19665 GCA_949677035.1 Omphalea diandra | reverse complement strand
TTTGCTACTCATTTCTTTCAATTTTCTTTATAAGATTGTTAATTGTTGGGTGTGAGTATTAAACACCATATTGTAAGGTTGTTGTGTGAGCCTGTAAAACACATCGAGATAGGTTTTAGTGTGAGCCTTGAAAACACTTGTGATAGGTTTTAGTGTGAGCCTTGAAAACACTTGTAAAAGGTTTTTATGTGAGCCTATGTGAACCTGTAAAACACAAGTTGTAAGGTTTTGTGTGAGCCTAAACACTAAATTGAGTGTGAGCTTCTAAAACACTAGTGATTGAGTGAAACACCCAATTGGTGAATTGGGGAGTGGACGTAGGGTTGGTTAATACCCGAACCACTATAAATCGCTTGTCTCAATCTTCTCATTTTTCCTCCTCACTTCTTTGCTTTTAGAAATTTTCATACACCAATTCAACTCCCTTTCTTGGTGCCAAGGGTCAACAAACTATATTATTCCTTAACTGTATGTATATTAGTTTTGAACTGTATATACATTGGTATTAAATTACAAATATATTGATATTAAATTGCATATACATTAGTATTGAATTGTATGTATATTGAAATCTATAAATAAATTAATGAAAGATACATTAGTTTTGAATTAATACTCTAACAACAATATAACAAATTCTAAAAATTTTTTTATTGATATATATTGTTTTTATCTATTATTTTAATTGTGTAAGTTTTAGTTTGTGTTTCTTTTTGTGTTTGAGTAATTTTTTATGTAAAACAAATTGTTTTTTAAATGTTTATATATCAATATATATACAGATCAAATATTAATGTAAATGCAATTCAAACTAAATGTATATACAGTTAAAATCAATATATGTAAATCGTGTGGCATTAAAGAAAACAAAATATTTTGATTTTAGGTTCACAAAACAACGTAGATACATATTCGTGATATAATTTGTGCCGCAATGCCCGGGGGTACCCTGTTATTTTAAATATAAGATGTAATAATATGATTTTAATACAGAGGTTCATATTAATGAATTTCAACAATACCCTAAAAAGAATTTAATTAAATTTTCCTTAAATATACACCGTTCGATTTAGGTCTTAATTTGTTGTCCGTAGATTCCCAAATCGCAAACTATCCAATTCCTTGGTTATACAGAACAAAGGAAGCCAACGACTCTGATTCGTTGTACTAAACCTAAACTATAAAAACTTTCCGTCTCCCTATTTTCTGCTTAGTTTGCTGACCAAACCATCCTCAGCCTTCATTCACTCCCTCGCCAGCGATGTTTATCGATCCTGTTGTAATCTCTGAGATCTATCAGTACGGCACCCATCCTAAAAACTAACGAAATGTCTTCTAAAATTCAAAACGACGACGATGTAGAAGAAGCGATACCGTCCGGCGATGAGGAACACGACGACAGATTAGATGAGGACTTAGAAGCCCTAAGGCGCGCGTGCATACTTGTTGGCACCAATCTTAACGACATAAAAATGGACAACGACAGCGGCAATGTCAAAAGTCGCTCTCCGTCTGCCTCCGCCTGTGATTATACCGGCGGCGGCGATGAGGAGGATGAAGATTTAAAGTTATTTCGCAACATACAGAATCGATTCTCGAGTCTGACCGATTCTTGGGAGCCGCTGTCTTTGACTCCTCTGTGCGCGATTCCACTAGATTTTGGCAATGACGAGGACGACTTTGAGACTCTTTGTGCAGTACGGCGTCGTTTCGCTGCATATGATAACAAAGAAACACCGAGTTTTTGTAAGGTGTTTCCGGATAATACGGAGACACGTCAATCTATATCGGATGATTCTATACATCAATCCGTATCGGATGATTCTTCTTGTTGTGGATTCCCAAAGTCTGCACAGATGTTTATGGATGCCATTAAGAAGAACAGGGCGTATCAGAAATTGCTACGGAGTAAGTTGGCTCAAATCGAAGCAAGGATTGAGGAGAACAAGAAATTGAAAGAGCGTGTTAAGATACTCAGGGATTTTCAGGTTTCGTGTAGGAAAAATACTGGAAAATCACTTTCGCTTGGGAAGGATCCTCACATTCAATTGATATCAGCAGCACGAAGTAGCTGCAGAGATTCTAAGGTCATCTTCTTAATCATTTAATTTACATTGCTTTCATTTCTTGGCTTATTTTGTTCATACGTAAGATTAATATGCAGTCACTGGTCAAAATATAACTGCCTTTTTTTTTTATTATTATTATTTGCCAAAAAATTATAGCTAGCTTAGGTACGACGATTATCTGCAGTAACGTTAGCCTTTCTAGTTAATTTGATGGTGACAATCTTTAATGCTCACCATGAGCGTTTCCACTTTCCTACTATGACTAATCAACTTGAGCTTTGTCAAAATTCTCGATTTTTGCCTTCAAAATGTTATGGTTTGGTCTAAAATTTTTAGTTTTGGGAAACTTATTTTTGTCTTTGACTTTTTTGTGCTTGTTTATTTATCGAAGTGTGTGTTTCAGTTGCTTTTGACCATTTATGTTTAGTATTCTTTTTCACTTGGTTTATTTTGTATGGTATTTTTACTTTTAATTTACTATTTGTATGACTTAAGACATTGACTCTTTAATTTACATATATACAAATGTTGATCCAAGTTCATTGAAAAACAATATTCAAACTGTTATATTTCTTTGTGGTTTGGTTTGTTTTGAAAAAAATTATGTTGACCTGAAATTTTCACTTCTCACGATAGTTCTAATGCTTCTAAGCTTACAAACTAGACTTGCGCATCCTTGTGCATGTTGGCAACTAGTCACATGTGCCATTGGTGATTTGAAATCTGTGGAGGTGTCTAAATTGACATATTTTAGTACTTGTTGTTGATTCAGGTCAATGATAAAAAGGTCTCTGCTATGCGTAGTGGTCCTGTGGAGAATTCCCATGTTGCTAATTATAGGATGGCATTGGCAAATTTTCCTCTTCTATCAAAGCAAAAGAAATGGACAGATGCAGAAAAGGAAAATCTTATGAAGGGAATTAAGCAACAATTTCAAGAAATGATTCTTCAATATTCAGTGGATCAATTCAGGTATGTTCTGTTACATCTGCAATTGTTGTATGTATTTGACTTTAAGTCTCATTTTCTAGTTTATAGTACATCAATGTTCTGATACATGTCATATGGGCCTATAATGAAAATGCCATCAATTTTAATATCCATTGCAAAATTTTTTAAAATATTCGCGTTTGATGCTTTTGTTTTGGTTATTCATTATGTCATGTAGCTGTTTGGGGTAGTATTTTCTGAGAGTGGGTGGTATAACATGTGTGACAATTTATTGAAGTTATCTTCTTGCTTGAATGGGCAAAATACTGAGGCTAAAAGAGTCTCTAAAAATTCCATTGGAGCATTAAGGTTTTGGAGTTTTAGCCTCTTGTTATCTGTTTTATTCTGCAGCATCATTTTATTCTAAAGCATGCTAATATATATGATAAAATTGTGATGATGGGCACAGGATGTTTATAGTCCATTATCATTTTTGGAAGAGTTTGTCATTCAACTCAACTCAACTCAACTAAGCCTTAATCGTAGTTGTAGTTGGGCATATGGATTTATTTTCCCCATTCCACTTGATCTGAGGCTACATCTTTGGAAAGATTTGGAGCCTCTAAATCATTTCTTATTTCTCATTACTTCAACTTGAATGAGCTCAACCTGTCCTATTGGTGTTACTCCTCTTTATGGTCAAATGTCATTATCATCTTAATTTTGTGCACTCAACTTTTCCAGAATAGTTTGCCATGTTTACCTTTTAATAAATGATTCATTTATCCAGTCCATCATTGTACTTCTGCTAATCTATCTTAGCAAGCTCATATATCTGCGACACTAATCTCGTGAACAATTTTTTTATTGTCCAACATTCCCAACCCTGACGGGGAATCCATGCACTACCTTGGACACAACAATCAAGAAGTGAATCTGCTGCATGGGCTTTAGAAAATATAGTGCATACATCTAATCTTTTTGTTTTCTTTTTTTAAATCATGGAATTGGCTCCTGAAATGCACCAAAAAGCATTAAACAGAAAGAATGCTAATGGTTTCTAGATGAAGATTGCTTGGATGCTTTTATAACTAAAGTCATGGTTATAATTTATTACTCAAGGACCACTGTAAGAGGCATGAGCTAATAATAAATGATTAATTCAAAAATCTGCTTGAAGGATTAAGTGATTGATTTATGATTTTATCGAGAATAATGTGTGCTTTACCTAAAAAATTTAGCCTTTTGTGCCTGCGGTAAATTTACATAACTTTTCTTGCTTTCAATAAAAATGAAAAATTATATCACTGTTGAGGAAAAAGTGTTCCCTTCTTGCTCACTTTGCACTAGTAGCATGCCCCGATATGTTAATATTGAGGAAAAAGCGGTCCTCTGCACCCTTTCGCTCTGTACTAATAGTCATGCATTTAACAACTGCTTTATGTACCTTTTAGCAGTCCAAAAGGCCATATCCCTTTAGAGCATTTATGGTTTATTTCCAGTTAATTGGAGAAAATAAATGTAGAAATTGGATTTGATCGTTCTTTGATGAGGACACAGAGTCTCTGTTTTATCTTTATAATCTTATATGTGCCTTAATCTCTGCAGAAGCATATTTGGCATAAGATGTGTAGATCTTTTTTCCACATTGCTATATAGATTTTATTTCTGAGTTTGTTTCAGAAGACTGTTTTCCTGATACACTTTATTTTGAAGTGGTGCAGAAGGATCTCTTGGAGATGGGAATAATTTGGATGCAATTCTTGCATCAATCAGAGATATGGAAATTGCCCCAGAGAGGATTAGAGAATTTCTTCCTAAAGTTAATTGGGACCAGTTGGCATCCTTATATGTTGTTGGCCATACTGGTGCAGAGTGTGAAGCACAGTAAGAACTCTTTTTAATTGCTTACTTTAGCTGTTCAGATTTTATGAAGCCATTGTTTGTGGATATTCTGTTTGAAAGTTTCTGTGTGCTAATTTGAGTTTCTAGCATGTTGCCGAATATCCCCTTTGCATTAGCATTTGATGCTTATTCCATGCATGGCTAGGAGGGTGTTTGAGGTGAATTCCCTTCCTGATGGTGTTTGGCTTATGAATTTATTAACAAGGGGAAGGGGAAAAGGGGGGTCTCTTTTATATGGTCTTACCTTATAAAGGGAAAAAGAAATATTGCTTTATATGTTTTAGCCCTGTATATATATAAATCGTATGTGTCATGCATCCTTCAAATTCTATTCATGTTTTCTCCCTGGTTAACTTTTCTTCTTTTTACTTGAGCCTGTGCATTTTGGGTCCTAAATAATGTCATTTAGGCTGATTTTTAATCCTTGCTTTAGGAAATTCATGGAAATCATATTAGCATCATTGGTAGGCCAGCCAATCCCTTTACACAAAGTAGCTTGTTTTCAAGTATGCGGCACATATTGATCTGTTATTCCTGGATGTGTCTTGGTATATTATTGTCTTAATGCTGATGCGTTAGATCTATATTTCTTGTACGGTATGATAGGTCATTTTTTTTTTTTTCAAATTTTTGGTTAACTTAGAATGTGTAATGAAATGTAATGGATGATTAGAGAGGAATGGCGATTGCTTAACTTACAAGACACAATGTTAATTAAATAGTTTAAGTGATGTAAATTGTAATAACCTATTACTAGCACAAATCCATCAGAATGGTCTGAGCACATGATTAGAGATTGAAGAATTCTACTTTTCTTGTTTCTGTAGTTTAAATTCTTATAATTAGTGATAGAAGGTTAAAATGACAATTTGTTCTGTACTTTTTGTGTTGTCATTTTCCTTCATCTTTTCTGAAGAATAACATTGTTACTTTTTAATTGCTGTATTCTGTTGTTTCTCATATGGATCATAAAGAGTGATGTAAAAGATTAGAATAGTTTGATGAGCTTAGATATCCTAATAAGTCATGTCAGAGTTAATTCTGGTTTGTTAAATTAGCATTATAAAATCTTGTAAAAAAAAAAAGAATGAAATGATCAGGTTGCTTAAACATTTGTAGTTTATGAAAAGTTGCTCATTATTGCTACACTTGTACATTTAGTGGTTACTAAATTAAGGTGAGATGCATCGACCACTTCTGCCTGGTGAGAATAAGTAAATGGTTGAATAAATAAAAAAATCCTTTATATGCAATTCTAGGCTGTCTAATATGATGCAGAATTGCTTGTGTCTTGTGTCATTCTTTTATAGGTTCTTTATTTTGCTTCTGGACTCAATTTTTTGCTTTGCTTGACTGGAAATTGGTAGGCTCTTATTTGATTGCTCTGGCTGTATTTGAGCTGTCCTTGACTAGTTCTTTGATGATTATTAAACTCGTATGAAGAACATGTTATTCATCGCTTATTAAGATGGACTTTGTTGGAAAAAAAAAAAAAAAAAATTAAGGCCAGATGCCTCAAAGTCCAACTTCCAACCCCTATTGCTTGGTGGAATATAAGCAAATGAATGACTAAGTAAATAAATCTTCATAAGTGATTCTAGGCTGTATAATGTGGTTGTAGAACTACTAGTATACTGTGTCACTCATTAATTCTTTGTTAGGTTTATTTATTTCTGTCCTTGATGAACAATTAATAGGTAATAGGTTCTTATTAGATTTACTGTGGTCTCAATTGGTCAATTTGAGCTGTTCTTGACTAGTTCTCTTATGTTTATTGATTTCATATGAAGCACGTGCCTTCAATCATGCTAGCTTCGCAGATGTCTATGACGATTACCATCGTGTATATCTTAACCATTGTTGGATTTGAATAAAAAGTGCAAGGTTAACACAGGTCACACAGGTGGGGCTCATAAATAACTTCTGCTTTGCTCAAAGCAGTGGTGTTGATTGCATCTGGTGATGATTGTCATCAGATGTCTGCGGCGCTCACATTTTCTTAATTTATCATATCATTCACCATATAAACATGAATTGATTTGCCTCTCACACTTTCTTAATTTATCATGTCATTCACCTTATAAACATGAATTGATTTGCCTCTCACACATTTGTCTTAATGTCAATTATTATCCTTGCAGATGGTTGAATAATGAAGATCCATTAATCAATCACAGTACATGGACTGTTGAAGAAGATAAGAAACTATTGTTTATTGTCCAGGAAAAGGGGATGACAAATTGGTTCGACATTGCCGTTTCATTGGGGAAGAATAGGACCCCATTTCAGTGCTTGTCACGTTTCCAACGGAGTTTAAATGCTCGCATAATGAGAAGTGAGTGGACAAAGGAGGAGGATGCTCAACTTTGTAGTGCTGTAGAAATTTATGGTGAAAAAGATTGGCAGTCTGTGGCTTCTACTTTGGAAGGACGGACTGGTACTCAATGCTCTAATAGGTCAGTTACTACTCCGCTGTAAAAAATTATTTTCACAATTAATTTGAATAAGCCCTTCAGTTGATGATGCAGAAACTTATTATTTCTCCAAGGCAATTATTGGTGTTTCTTTTCCAGTTGTTTTGCTTCCTAGTAGAGGTTTCTATGGGCTCTGGGACCTGCCTTGTTTGCCCTGCCAAAATATCATGCTGGTAAAGAGTTTTATCCCAAGTCTGACCCCTTCAATCCAATGAGTATTCTGGGCTTGGGATGTTTTGTTACCCAAGGGCAAAGCCTGACATGATTTTCCCACGCAATTCATATATATATGTTACGTTACCCAAGGGCAAAGCCTGACATGATTTTCCCATGCAATTCATTTATATATTACGTTACCCAAGGGCAAAGCCTGACATGACTTTCCCATGCAATTCATATATATATACATATATATATAGTTTGGTTCATGTGGACAAGCTTGGGAAAAATAGCGGGCCCAAACACCTGTGGCGGCTGGACCAGGTTCCAGATTATAAATCTCATTGTGACTTGAGTCTGGCTCAACCCAACCAATTAATAGGTACAAATTGTTGTGATGGCTATTTTTCTTTTTCATCATAAAGGAGGGATTTATGATGCTGAAGTGCTCGCAAGTTAGCAATTCAAGACTGGTTTTGGGTTGATTTAGGTCAGGGAAAGTAGCAACCTTCATAGACAAGTAAAGATCCTAACATAGCATCATAAGGAAGTGTAATTGCAATGGATATGAAAGATATGTTGATGCTATCTCAGTTCAGTTTGGCCACTTTGAAAGTTCCTAAACGCAATGCTTCACTGCTTCCCATCCCACCTAAACTTCCTTGGGTAGGCATTTATTTATATGACACATGCTATGCCAGTCCCTCATGAATAGCGTCGTTTTGATTCATTTTCCTAATTCTCTTCTGACTCATGTAGCAAGTTTGCATGCTTTTTGCTACATTATGATCCTGATTCTTTTATAGCTTTGAAGCTCAGTCAGTAAAATACTCATACCTGCATGATATTTCATTATATATAGATGGAAGAAATCCCTCCATCCAGACAAAATGGGAAGGTGGACTGTGGATGAAATTAAACGCCTGAAACTAGCTGCACTGCTTTTTGGTCCAAAGAATTGGATGAAAATAGCTCGTTTTGTGCCAGGCCGAACTGGTCCACAATGCAGAGACAGGTATCATGAAGTAAACTTAAGTCTATGTAGTTTCTTTTGATAGGACGAGATATTGACTTTTATTCCTTTGGCAGATGGGTTAATTGTGAAGATTCTTCTTTGAATATGGATAAATGGACTGAAGAAGAGGATTTAAGGCTAAAAGCAGCAACTGAAGAGCATGGATATTGTTGGGCTAAAGTTGCTAAACATCTCCCATCACGAACAGATAATCAATGTCTGAGGTATTAAGTTTGGACTCTAGTCGTGGCCATAAAAGTTTTATGTTTAACAATATTTTATTTACATTTTATTTGACAAGTTTATCTGAGTTTCCCTTTGACCTGAATTTCTGCATATAACTAGGAGATGGAAGGTGTTATTTCCGGATAAAGTGCATTTGCTACAAGAATATAGGAGGACACAGAAAGCTGCAATTATATGTAATTTTGTGGATCGTGAGTCTGAGCGGCCTGCACTAGGTCCTCATGATTTTGTTCCATTGTCAATGATAAGATCATTGCCTGAACCTGAAAACATGAATCAATCCAAGAAGCATAAAAGGAAAACCAGGTATTACTGTGTGATATCCAAATATTTCTTTTGTTTTTTTGCCTCAAAATGTTATTTCTTTTTACTTTATTTGATTTGATTTGATTCCTTTCCATTCTTGCAGAGAAAAGGTATTACCTGGGATGGATAAAAATACTGTACCTTGGTAAGTTATCATTTCAGTGATTTTAGTGGCTTTTTTTTTTTTTTTTTTTTTTTTGTGTCACAGGAATCCCAGCATCTTGTCATTATTGTTCTGTTGAGGATAAAACTTCTATTTCAGTATTGGTCAGTTTTCTTTTACATTGTGTTTAGTATAAATGAATTCTATAATTTTTGTGGAATTCATTTGCAAATCCACATTTTGTGTGTTTGGTATAAATGCAAATTCATTTGGAATTTTATTTCATTAAATCCTTGGACTTGATTATAACTAAACCAAATTCTATCAAATTTGATAGAATTTACAATGAATTCTGAAGTTGTGAAGTTTTTTTTTTTCATTATGACAAAATTTCCTTAGTTAAAATAATTTTTTTCACTTTTCTCTCTTCTCTCTCTCTCTTATGTTTCTTAACATTTGTAAAAATTTTTTTTAAAAAAAACACAAGGATATTTTTGTAAAATAAAATATTTTATTGAATTCTACTCTTAAACAAAACACAAAATTCATTTCATTGAAATGAATTCTATTTTTATTTAAATGAAATGAATTTTAAGTTTGAACAAACCAAACACAATATTAGTTCTGCATATTGTTTCATCCTTTTCTTTCATGGAGTGCAGCAATACTTCAAAGAGGCGTAGATCTACAAGGTCTAAAGAAGGAATGCAAATTTCTTTGGAGGAAGACCCTAGAAACGGCATTGAGGTGGAGAAATCTTGTGGGAATGATACTATTGTTACTAAGAGAAGAACAAAATCTTGTTTACGAAAGAATAGCCATACTGAACCGGCTCAGGATGATTTGGCATCGAAATTTGTTTCAATGCCTTCTACTGTTACTAATGGCAGCAGCACTGATAAGAAAAGGAACAAAAAACTTCTCAAATCTCAGCCAAATAGAAATATGCTTGTGGACATCAATGGCAACAGCCAGAGTCATCTTATGTCACACCCTGAAAGGTTGGAAGTAGGGATGACAAATGTTGATTGTGTTCAGGCCTTTGGTAGGAAAGGTGCAACATCAAGTGAGAAAAATAGAGCTCATGAAGAGCATTATGGGGCAAACATATATAATTCTGGTGAAGAAGACAGTTTTTTGTTATCAGGATCAATTCCTGATTTCACCAAATTGGCTAACTATCATCTGGATTCTAATTTGTCAGTAATAACCAATGAACAGGATGACAAAGCTGGTCAGTCTGATACTTACAGCAAGAGGGTTACCAAGCTACCTCTGAATAGGAAAATATTAACAGAATCAACTGAGAGTGAATGTTTGATGTTACCCCTTGAAGGTTCCGAATTAACTGTAACTAATACTGAAGAGGTTGGGAAGTCTGCTTTGGATGGTATTTCTTTGAGCGAGGCAGGCCAGGGTCTTCAATGTATAAATAAAAGAAGTGCTGTACCATCTGGGGAAGGTCAATTTGTTGCAGTTTCTTGTCAGCATGATGGGCACAAAAAGTCGAAACCAAAAAAAAAATCTGGTTCTAAGCAGGTTTTCGATGGGAATGTTGAGAAATCTACTTCGGATGGTACTTCCTCAAGGCAGGCAAGCAAGGGTCTCCAATGTGTAAATGAAAGAAGTGCTGAACTATCTGGGGAAGGTCAATTTGTTGCACTTTCTTATCAGAATGATGGACACAAAAAGTCAAAACCAAAAAACAATTCTTCTAAGCAGGTTTTAGATGGGAATACTGAGAAGTCTACTTTGGATGCTATTTCTTCGAAAAAGGCAAGTAAGGGTCTCCAATATGTAAATAAACGAAGTGCTGAACCATCTGAGGAAGGCCAATTTGTTGTAGTTTCTTGTCAGGACAATGGACAAAAAAGGTCGAAACCAAAAAACAAATCCTGTTCTAAGCAGGTTTTAGATGGGAATGTTGAGAAGTCTACTGTGGATGGTACTTCTTTGATTAAGGCAAGCAAGGGTCTCCAGTGTGTAAATAAAAGAAGCGCTGAACCATCTGGTGAAGGTCAATTTGTTGCGGTTTGTTGTCAGCATGATGGACACAAAAAGTTGAAAGCAATAAACAAATCTTGTTCTAAGCGGGTTCTAGATAGGAATGATGAGTATAGTGTCTCACTTTCTTCCTTTCTTCAAAACAAAACTAAGAAGAGAAGGCTTCAAGTTGTTGAAAGTGTAGATCATACTTGCTTCCCTTCCGGTTTGGAAACATCTGAGTTGGTGTCCAAAAAAGTAGATCAACATCATGATGAAATTAAACTGTCATGCCTCATGCAGAATGGTGAAGCTCAAACACATTATAATAATGGATGTTCAGGAAATATTGTGTCATGTGGAATTCCACATCATTCAGATTGTGTACAGACTGAAGCTACTGCCAAGGAGCCCAATATGTTTGATATGGTCAATTGCAGGGCAGATACTTTCGGGGAACCAATGAAAGAACTGGTTAGCATCAACCATTGCAATAATTTTGAAACAGACGATATCACCCTTGCTAGCTTATTGTGTAACAAGCAGAAAAATAAGGGTCAAGTTCTTGCAAGAAGTGGTGACGTTACCCTTGCTAGCATATTGTGTAACAAGCAGAAAAAGAAAGGTCCATTTGCTAAAAGTGCTAGTGAGGCTTCTTGTCATCCCTGTGCAAAAAAGAGATCAAGGTCACAGTGCAAAGGAGTAGAACTATGTTGCAATGGTAGAATTTCAGAAAACTTATCATCTCGTGAAATGCAGTCGAGTGTTATCGGTAGTATACTTGCTACTACAGGTGACAAGGAGGAGCCAGGTGGATTAGATTTGGTGAGTGATCCAACCATTTCCCAGCAAGCGATGACAGAATCTGTTATCATGAATACAGAAAGTTATGTTCTGGAGGGCAATGATAATGATGGAGACAGTTACCCTCCAGGATTTGGAAAACCTATTTACAGAAATTGTCCTGTAACACAAAGTGAAGCCAAAGTATAAAATTTGGTGCTGGTGCGTCTTGCCTGGTGTAAGGGCTTGTGGATTTAGTAGTAAATGTTAAATAGCCTTTTATTTCGAGGGGGAAAAAGTTAAACGAGGAATGTAGGAAAGAAATCAGCTCTGCTTAAGGGATTTTGGTGAAAGATTATATATATTTGCCATTTACTTCTGAAAAATTCCTTCAATACCGTTGGGTATTTTGTGTCTCATCAGATGGAATTTTTTTTTTTTTTTTTCTTTTGGGGGGGTGGGGGTGGGGTGGAAGAAGGTGTCTGCAAGCGCAATCCTCGTCGGCATTACTGTTTTTTGTTGGCATAGAGAAAAGTTGTACATATTCCAGGGTGTGAATTGCAAAAGTTTCACAATGAGAGGATTATTTGTGAACTTTCTTTTTTGGTGATCCGCATCTGTTTGGATCTTTCTCAAGGTGGCGAAGAATTGGTTAATTTTCAGATGTCTAATTCGATTAGAACCTGTAAAGGGAATTTCGACAGTATTTAAAAGGTTTTGAATGGTTTTTGATTTGTTATGCAATTATAAATGGAATTGATATAAATATTAATTTTTATCCATACAGCATTCGAGTATCCAGGGACTGAGTAAAATATCTATATCTAAGTAAAAATAAATGGCAGTCATCTTAATAATTAAATAATCGTTATTCAAATTAATATTTATTCAATAATAAAATAAAAACTATTGTCTTAATATAGTGATAAATCAAAACTATTGTCTTAATCTCGTGATGAATCTGAAAGCTGGATTTAAATTTTACTAATGTAATCTTTCCAAAATTAAAAAAAAAACGATAAAATAAAGTTATTCATAATGAACATCAGAATTAAAATTTTACCAAAATTATCCTCTCTTCAATATTCAAGAAAAAAAACATTATTCAAATAAAAATTCCATACAAACTAATTTTATATTATAAATCAAAAACCATTCAAAACCTTTTAAATATATATATATATATATATATATATATATATATATATATATATATATATATATATATATATATTAAAAAGGAAATAAAATAAAAAGTTATCAAATTTTTGTTTTTAGTTAAAAAGTTAATTATTTATGAAAAATTTAAGTGTTATATGATTTGACCCATTCAACTTAGTAATCATGTCAGGATGAGGTGTGTAATGGAACATGTTACTTTTTTTAATTATTGAATCTTGTTTAGATTTTACGAAATCTGACCTAAACTCAGTTTGTTATCATCTCAATTTTTTTACCTTATGCTTTTCATTTTGTCATTTATTTTATTACATATAAATTATTTATGTCTTTAGGAAGAGCGAATATAAGTAAACTAGTAGAACAGTCCACACGATGCTGTGTACTCTAATTATTATGAGAAGTAATTTTTTTTAATTATAATTCATGACTTAAATGACAGAGAATTATGTTTACTGAGGTTATTATTAAAATTTTTTAGGAATTCTTATTTTGCATATTATATAATATGTATGTCTTCGTAAATGGGTAAAATATTATTTATAACATTAATATTAATTATGATTTGCAAGAGTATTTCAATCAAAAAATATAAATTATGTTATAATATTTCATGAACAAATTGTTATGATGGTAATGAATATTGTACAACTAAAGTTATGCAATAAGAAAATAGTAGAAAGTATAGTTGTTATTTAACGGAGTATATTAAAATATTTGGAAAATATTAAAATTAAATATAAATACCGAAATATTACATATTTTATTTGTTAATTATTATATTACAGATCATAAAATGTACACAGTTGGAATATAAATAAATGATATCTTAATATAAAAAAGAAACAAATATCATACAACATTGAAGAATGACACTATGAAACAACAAAATCTCGAGCGTTAAATGAGAAATATTAATTTCTCTTAGTTTCATAAGCATTCTTCAAGCAATTTAATTTTTCTTCTATATGATTATATTGTAATTTATAAATTAACATCTCCCTATAGTTGCAGTCAATGATCTTTAAATTGAAAAGACTCCTTAAATGATTTAAAGCTACTATGACAACTGTAAACTTAATATCAGCAATGCATTCATGATGGAATCTAGTTATACTGAAATTAATTTTTCGGCTTGTTTATTGTCCTCATACTGATAATAAACATTACATATGAAAGTATTAAGAAAAATATTTATGACCCACATTATCATAGTACTCATAAACAAGAATACACGTAAAAACAGTTGCCCACGAATTCCTTTACTTCAAATTTTACAAGGGAGATATTTAACTGACGCGACAAATGTTATTAGATCACTTGGTATTTTCACCGTCACCATCTGTAAATTTTCAGCCAAAAAATCAGCGTTGAAAGGAGTGAGAAATCTGAAAGTTATATAAATATAATGTACTAATAAAATATTAGGAAAATCCGATTCCGACAATTTTAAAAAATAGATGACAAAAAAATTTAATTTCAAAAATAGATATTAGAAATTATAAATCTTGGAATTGAATTTATTGATATAAATACGTACACAGAGTTCATTTGTTTGTATCTGTTTTTACGCATAATTAAAATAAACATTATTTTGATTAATGTAATTTGGAAAAAATCAATTTTATGGAAAAGAATCGATTCCCAAAGTTTAATATATAACTAATCCAAAACAATTATATTTCATGTACTTTGTTTTTATATAGAGTCAATAATTTTATATAATTATTTTTCTACCTAAAATTAAAGCTATTCACATTTATCTTTTAGAAGAATTAAATTTCAGGAATGAAAATTTGAAATTATGAATAAAGAAGTTAAATTCATTTATATAAATATATGAATATAATATTGCTTATAACATCACACCTAAGCAAAATTTAATACTGTAAATTAAAAGTGAAAATAGTACATAGCAAAGTTCAATTTATCATATAAGTATATAAATATAATATTATTTTTAACAATGGCTACATAATTAACTTTAATTCCATGCATCTAAACTTTAATTTCATCTATCATTTGAAAATCATTGAGAAACTAAGCTCTCGTATCAAACCCAAGAATTGTCGTAGTTTATTTTATTTTAAATTTATATTGTCTCTACACCAAATTAGATTCAATTAAATTAAAATACCTCAAAAAACAATTTATAAAGTTTAAATATTTTCCACTAAATTATATTTATTCCTCCAATTGTGTAAATAAAATTTTCGTTTTAATGATATGATAAATATCTTGTAAGACATAAATTTAAAACATCAGGTGCTAAATTTTTATTTATTTGCATAATTATGAAAATAAAATGCTTTTTTAATAATATAACAAATATATTTAACATTGTTGTATATGATTAATTAAAATATGATATATTCACAATCTATAGTATTAAATATTTAATATTTATGTCTAAAATTTATTAAAAGACTCAATTACAAAATTTTACTTTAATTTCAATACAAATATAACATATTTTATATTTATACATGAAATTAATTTTTATCTTATTTATATTTTACAAAAATTGGATTTATAAGAAATATAAAACATAAAATATTGGTATGCGGTTGAGTAATAGTAATTAATAATCCATAAAATAGTTGTTTTTTTTTTTTCAGGTAAATATAAACAATATTACAATATAAATGGTTTCTCATCTTCAAATGTTGTCGGAAATAAATCTTCCTTATCCGAGAGAAGGTTGGTCAAACATTTTGTCAAACTTATTTTTGTGTTTTTGAATAATAATTATCGTAGAACCGAACAAAATATTGGACTAAGCTTCCATTTGCGTAATAGCAATCGTCTTTTCATACACCACGGTTCTTGTAAATGAGAAAAAGAACCGTTTATACGTACATAGAAAAAGATACAACCAAACCATGCAACCCTTTTTAAAAAGTTAGAAAACATTTTAAAAACTCAAGCATTAGGACAGTCTCCAAATATAATATTGAAAACATTTATGAATACATAGGTTTGAGAATAAAAATACATAGTGATAAAACAACCTTAGAACTTTGAAATTTTAAAAAGCTTGCAATACGGTAAGCAAGGAACAATGAGTAGGTCACACGATAGAATACCTGAAGGGAAGAGATAGGAAGCAAGAGAGGCAGCAATGAAAGCAAAGGGAAGGAGGAGAAAAGTAATATTTATAGCCAGTTACCATAGATAGAAGAAAGAAAAAAGACCCAAAATTCTATCTTTATAGTAAGATACCGCTGCGGGAAGCAAAATATTATGGAAGTAACAACCAAGAATATGAAAGAAACAATTATTCCTTGGTACTTTAAAATGTGTACATATCATCAAACTATATTACAAAAGACATATCAAGGTGATACTAATATGATATAATATGAATACCTTAGCATGTCAGCAAAAGAGGAACATAAATGTCATACTGTATCTTAAAAACAAAGGAAAAACAAATCCAAACACGTAAAAGTATCGTCATCCACATAGCAAATAATCCACCGTTATGTCAATAATCTACATGAGCAACTCCTTATACCATGACATGAAAACATATCAAACATTATCTTCCCACATAAAAATGCAGTAATCATGACAATTTTGGCAGCACTCAAGAATAGATAAACAATTGTAACAAAATTTATAGGTGTCAGTTCATAAGTTCACACTAAAACTAGCTCCTTTCCCGTTAAAAAAAAAAAACAGCTGAATACATTGACTTCAAATTAATAAGACAAAGCAAGAAGTAAGAAAGAAATAACATTCTAGATAAATCAATCCATCTGTTTATAATACATAGCAATAACCAAATACAACTTGCATCGGTATCAAGTAGATAATATGCCACTGTTAATATCTCAACAACAGAACAAAGACATTAAGTAATAAAACATTATTACAGAAACTGGAATGCTTAAACATGGACAAAAAATGGTAACAAAGAAAATAAAATATCCAGAAAAACAATAAACATTGAACGAAAATACGTTTAAAAATATAACAAATAAGCGAAGGCCCCGCAATCCAAATAAAAAGTACCCATGCATACAAAGCATTCGAAACAAGAGTAGAAAATATATCGAAACCACATTAAACTAAATCATTACTTTAAAAACGGAATGCATTATAATTTAAAACAGAACACAAATCTGAAGACTACAAACAGAACACCCAACAATGATAATCAGAAAATTCCGTTCATAATACTAACATCATAACTGCCAAATTAAACATCAACTTCGAAGTAAATAGCAATAGCTACAGACCAATATCACAAAAAGTATAAATATAAAAGATATCTCATAGAAGAAATGAAGAAGCCCCACGCCAACATATTTGAATGTATCTTGCCTTTCACTGATCTCAAACCGTTTGAATATGCATTAAACCACCTTACCTGGCATACTTAACCAACCTCTATTTCTAGAAATCGAAATCGTGAATGGGAATGCGTAATCCTCGATTTGGTTCTTCTTCTCATATAAGAAATGTCGAAGTAACACCAAAAAGAAATGTCGAAGGAACACCAAAAAACTTTGCTATAAATTTGAATATATCGTTTTCTTCAAAATAATAAAGGCTATATATAGGGATTTATGTGAAATGACCAATATAGAGACAACCCAAACTGAAATGAAATGAAAAATAAATCTACAGGTTTAAGTACATAACAAAATCTAAAACAATTGAAAGGAAGAAGATGATAACAATAAAGAGAAATAGAATGCAAGAAATAAAAGTGGAAAACGGCCATTGTTGCACCAAAGACAGTTGGAACAGACAGCTAACAAAGGAAGAAGGAACGATGGTGCAACTAAGGGCAGCTTTAATAGAGACGAAAAGACCAAAAACCTATCTACAACCTACTATACTACGTCATTTTGAAGAGTAAGACAAAATAGATGAAGGGCAAGTGTGTCTATTCACAGAAAATAATGATTTCAGATGACGCACGCTACAACTAAAAAGTTCCCCTTCAATGTTCACAAAATCACTGTGAAATCAATTGAAATGCGCTGCTCACTATGACGCAAGCCTACCATTCCAACTTCTTATTTAAAAATCTTTAATTGTCTTCTCGATGAAAGTGACAGTGCATGTGGGCCATTCTATATTGACTAAAAAATTCCACTTTTATATAAGGATGGTAGGGTCATTCCAACTGATGATCCAACACTTGGTTAGGCTATTCTAACTTCTTGTTTGAAAAACTTCAATATCACTGCAGTGAATGAGCTTGTTCCGTTGTGCACAAGATTGTTCCACATCTTTTATATGATTTCTTTAGGCTACACAAACTATTCAACAGGCTTGCGCAAGTGTAGCTTCAACTCTGCTTGAAAATTTTCTATATTTTCATAGTGAATAGACCTGTTGTAACATGCACAAGGTCATTTCACGCATTATGAGCAATGCCTTGCCTTTTCTTAGGATTGAACTTTGTGCTTTTCCTTTGATGGGTTTGTAATGGAGAGGTTTAAATACATGAACAAACACGAGGTTAGTACTGAAACCTATGTTATTAATCATCAAATCTAAGAATTAAGAACCCAAGATTCAATATTCTCTCTCTTTTTTATGATGCAAACAAGGGTTTGAATCATATAATTAAATTGTGTTAGGTTGCTTCCCTTTAATTCATAAATATAATTATATCATATGATTAAGGTTGTGTATTTCTCCCTTTTTTACTTTAATAAAAGCAAAGTAATAATAAAGATTCCAAGCAAAAAATGGAGCAAGACAAAGAATAACTAAAATATCAACGCCATTCAACATAAAAAGCATATGAGAAAATCCATTTTAAAAAAATATCGTTTAAGTACTATAAATGCAATGAATAGAAAAAAAAATTATCAAAACAATCATTAAGGTTTGGGTGAAGAAAGGATGTCTTGAAGTTTTGATTGTAGGGTAAGAAGGAGTTTAGTTAGGTCTAATAAGATAAAAGCTAATGGAACTCCAACGTTGTTTTTCTCTTGAATCTCTTTGTCTTTCTTGCCCTTAGAAATTTCTCCCTTTGTCCTACTTCTTCTTTTGAAATGTTCTCCCCTCGAGCTTTAGCCATGCCTTTGCCTCTTTGGCTAAGCTCATACTACTTAAGGTCTTCATTTGATGGCTCATTATTAGGAGTGTTTATGTTAAAGTAATCCTTAAGAGCCTTTATCATTTTTCCAATGTCTCCCACTTTGCCATTTACATAGTTCACCTTCCTTTGGAGTCTTCAACATATTAGCATCCAAAAACTTGAGAACTGGAAAAAAATGAGCTATAATGGATTCATTGCTTTTAGAAGAAGGTGGACGTGGATGAGAAGTTGTGGCACTTTTTTAAGAAGGAGGCGGAGGTACCTCTTGATGTTGTTGTTCTTCTTCTCTTTCTCTAAACACTTGATGTTGGCCCTTGGCACCAAGAAGGGGGGTTGAATTGGTGTATAAAAATTAAAAATAAAGAAGAGGGGAAGAATAATGAGAATAATGAACACAAGCGATTTATAGTGGTTCGGGTATTAACCAACCCTACGTCCACTCCCCA
>CATIWR010098378.1:0-19234 GCA_949677035.1 Omphalea diandra | reverse complement strand
TCAACCTTATAAAGAATAATCATTCTAGTTTATTTTATGAAATTCTTAAATCATATAAAAGCTTTTAGTATGGCCATTCCACTTTTGGTATGCCTTTTCCTATTCCTTGGCATGGCCATTCCTTATTTTGGAATGCCTTTTTTGTCTATTTGAAAAATCAACAATTTTGTCTAGTAAGATTTACTTAGCTATTCCTTTCTTTGGAGCAATCATTCCTATTGAGCAATATGACCATTCCTTATCAAAAAATAATAATTCCTTACCTAATATAAAAGGAATCTTAGATAATTTATTTAGTCCTCTTTTTCTATTTCTCATCTTTTCTTTCAACTCTCATACTCTATAACAACTTTATATATACTTATGCCTAACCTCATATATAAGTATGTTTAAGCCCATTAGAGGTTGAGCAAAAACTATGTTTATTCCTTTCTTTAATTTATGCTTCCTTTTGATTTTTAAGATCTCTATCAGATATGTATGCATGTTAAAAGTTATGGAGTCATAACTTCAATCTTGGGTATGTTGGGCCACTTAAGGGTTGTTTATTCCATAGTTAGAAGCTTTATTTATGATGTTGCATGTACTATATGCTTTGAGCCTTGCATTAGTGTTAGTAGACCTTGGAGATTGTTTTAGCTCTAAGAGTGCTTAACCATAATATACCCTTCTCAAGATATTATTAGCATGACCATTCTTACCATCCTCTTTCTAGTTGACAACTCAAGTGATATTAAGAATGGTGGTGACAAAGGTATTTGGTAACGGGAAGGTCGGCTCAAACATTTTTGGATTGATTGAGTTCTTTTTTAGTCATTTTCATGTCAAATTCTAGTAATTCTGGTGGCATGGGTTTTATGTTGGACATAGCTTTAATTTGATACCTTAATCATGAAGTGTATACAATGGTGATGAAGAGTAGTGGAAGTTTTAATCCTTTTTGAGTTATAGAGAAAGTGGTAACGCATAACCAATACCATAAAATTCTTAGTAGTAAGTGCAACATTTGGAGTAGAAAATGACAACACTATCCACTTAGTATAGTAGTTCTGCAGTCCATTTAACAAGTTTGAATGTTGGTGAGACTATAACCCTTAAATTTACTCATAATTTTTATTTTATTTGACTTTAAAGGTTTGCATCTAAGATATTATTATATTATAATTTGGCAATTTAAGCCTCTTACTTTTTGTTAGAAGTATTTGGATGAGTGTTTATGAATATAAATGAATTACTTCCATTATTATTGATTTTAACTTTTGAGTAATATACACAACACATGCGTGCACACACACACACACACGAGTTAGGTACATGACACACTCCTTTATAAAATGATGACAATTTTGTAAAAGCATACTAACCTATATAAGTCACATACACACACTTTTCACATCGAAAGTAAGATCCCAATTATGTGAAGAATTTTAGTATTATGGCATAAGATTAGAGAAATAAAAGTAACATTATATAAGAAAGGCAATTATGCATGTAAATAATGAAAAAATAATTATGCTCTAGTTTTTCAAATTCATAAGGATTTAGCTATTTCATTGTGTTGGATGTGCTTGAAAATACATTACCATGAGAATAGATTTTCTCTTAAAACCCTTATGCATTTTCCAAAGAGTAGGCAAAAGACATATGCATGGGACAATAATCCCATGGTCATGGGTTTGTTCATATGTCTCAACCCATTTTTACATTCTTTCCAAACCAACTTTCTCAATTGATGAGAAAGTATTTGTCAAATAAGGACACTACTAAGTGTCGCTAACAATATTGACCCTACTGGTACCACATTTGATTATATTATTAAATTTTAGTTATATTTAATTAAGTTATCCTTTAATTTTTAGGATCATATAAAATCATCCCTTTTCTTTCATGTGTTAAACTATATAGTCTTTTTTTTTTTTTGTTACATTCAAGTAAAATATCAATAATACCTTTAATTTCATTTTAAATTTTCCCTTCACACTAGTTATAAAGGACATAAAAGAAAAGAAACAACCAAAAAATCTCATATATTAAAAAATATTAATGAACTAATATAACATAAATGGCCTATTGGTAAAAAAAAATTTTCAAACTTTTACGATTTTTGATCATTATGTTCAATCCTTTAAATTTTGACCAATTTAGTCGAATTTGCAAACTTATTGGCAATTATATCTAATTTATAATTTTGGTCAAAATTAAATGACTTGTCCATTAATGTGGATGACAAATTGGATTGGATTTTATGTTTATATGTTTAGTGGGTCCAATGAATTTTAAATTTCAATCCAACGTGTCATCTACGTCATAAAACAAGTCATTAAATTTTGATCAAAATTACAAGTTGAACATAGTTGTTAAGAACTTTATAAATTTGACTAAATTTGCCAAAATTTAAAGAATTGAACATAATGATCAAAATGCACAAAGGTTGAATTTTTTGGATCAATAAGCCAACATAAATTAACTATGTTTAAAGAAAAACACATAATAAAATCATCTAATTCATTTTCTTATTAACAATTTGCAATATTTTCACTTAGCCCCAACAAAATCAATCATTATTATAACATGTCATCGACCTACCTCAAATGAGTTGCTTCAACTCCACAGTCATTGGGGATTAATGCTTCAAATCAACACTTTATGAAGAATTGCAAGCTTTAAATCCACCAAAAAATACAAAACTCTCCAAAACTATTCAAGTTAAATATTTTTTCATGAATCAAGTAATGATTGCAGGTGACAACAGACCGAACGCTTGCAATTCATAGATAAGGTAATATCAATTGAAAAATGAAAAATTAGATTTATAAACAACAATGCAATAGTAGGAGGAGAGAGTCGACAAAAAGAAAATACTTGCGAGCAATAGATTTGAGAATAATCAGATTTGTCAAATGCGGATTCCTCTTACTTAATTAATTTGATAAACCCACATCTCAACTCATCTCCATAACTCATTTGCATTGTCATTGGATGCACCTGTAACCTATGATGAACTTGTCCTCGATGATCTTGACCTTAACCCTCCAAACTTTTGTCAAATCCTCGACGTGGACAAACTCCACTCATTTACATCAACCCTACCACTAGGATTGGATGTAGTGAAGATAGGATTAACACTGCACACAACAATGTATTCATTATCTAGCTTCAACGTGACCTCAACTTACTCCTCCTCGTTCTTCTTCCTCGTGTCGTTAAGGAATATTGGTAGCATTGCGCCACCGGCAAGCTCCTAATCTAAGTCAAAAATCATGGGGAACTTGGAGCTGCGCTTACCTTGAATTAAAAAATGTGGATATAGGATTGTATAGGTGTGAGTGAGAGGTACAAGGGCAGATGATGAGTGAGGTTAGCAGGTAATGGTAAGAATATTTCTGTTCTTAAAAAAAAAAAAATTTGCTATAATCTTTGATTTTTTACTCGTTGACTAGTAAATAAATACTTTTTTTCTAACAAAAGAATTATAGAGTTTAACGAATCAAAGTAGAAAGATAATTTTATACAATACTAAAGAAATAAGGGGACAATTTAATTAAATATGAAAAACTATATGATGTTTATAATAATTAATAGAAGAAATTACATTAAGTACAACTTTTCATCTTAAAATTTGCTTATGTTATTAAATTTGTTATTTAATATATGTAAACATATTTGAATGTTGATATATAATTATATTTGCTAACGTTATAAAATTTTAAATGAAATGATTAAAGACTTGCATTTCTATTGTAAAATGTTTAAAATTTGAAAAAAGTAGAAAAATGTAGCACATAGTTATATAGTTTTGTGTTTTTTCATTCCTAAATATATGAAATTTTTTGTAATAATTTTAAACTCGTGACTTATGTCGTTAACTAAAATCAATAGCTTTTTTTTTTAACTGGAGGTAAATGCCATTACTGAAAAAAGAAAGAAACTGAGTACAGTAACTTAGAAATGGTGTATGGGGGAGAAGCCATCCAGTTAAAAGGGAGACTGCCCTTCCTTAGAGCTTTGACCAACAATTTGGCTGGTTTAATGCCTTCTTGGGTATTAAAAAAAAGTCTAGCATTACAAATATTAGAGAGTCTCTCCCTTGCTTGACCTCATTCACCAGACACTATCCAACATGGGGCAAGAGTGTTAGAGGTTATGGAGTTTACTAACAAAAAATTATTGCAAAAAAAAAAAAGGACAACATGATGAATGCGGATGTCTTAGGCTAGTTTGAGACCCAGTAACAAGGCTCCACCATCTGCTTGAATCGTGCAGTAAGCAACCCTTCTGCAAGTCAACCCATCAACAATCTTCCAATGCTGATTAACCACAATAATAGCTACCATAGAGTCCTCTTCGCTTGCATCAAAGTCAACATGGATAAAGATTCTATACAAGGCTGCATCAGAACAACACTGACTATGATTTTCCTTCAAATTGGATAACTTCATAGACCCTTGCTCATTAATAGATAAAAACTCCAAAGCTTTCTGATCCCCATGTTTGGCCACCACCACTAAATCAAAAGAAGAGTTTGTGAAAATAAAAATATTGCAGCCTTTCCAGATGGACCACAGCGTAAACCGCACCTAGGCGGTCACTATGTTTCTAGCCTGCCCTTTTCAAGCTCCGACAAGTTTGTCCCACCAGTTGGCAAAATCAACAGCCTCATGAATATCAGGATTGTATGATAAGGAGGATGCAAACCAAACTCTTTTGACCCGGGACATTTAAGATGGCGATGAATCCTCATATTCCTCCTCATTATCACAAATGGTACACATACTATCCTCAACAATCCCCTTCTTAACAAAAGCCTTCCTACAGTTAAATTATTCCTAAGAGCTCTCCAGATGAACAGTTTAATTTTGGTAGGCAAGTTGCCTTTCCATATAGATTGCTAGAAGCCAGGGCTAAACTCTGAACTAGAAGCAGAAGTTTGTTTGACTCTAACCAAAGTGCATGCAATAAAATGAGCAGACTTGACTAAGAAGGCTCCAAGCCTATTAGGATGCCAAATTCATCTAAGATTCGGGCTCCCAATCGTAACAAATCGTGCCGATGTGATATTCATGAGAAAATGTGACTCAATCAACTTAAGATACATATCAAATCGTATACCCATGATTTTTTTAAAAAATTACAATGAATTAAAAAAAATTGAAATTTGAAAGATGAGAATTAGGAAAAAAGCAATGAAAAATTAGAAAGAAAGGAATCACGGGGAGGAAATAAAACAAAATACATAATACCATTGAGTCGAGAATATTCGACAATTCAACTTTTTTTTTTTTGCAAATTTTAATTTGCACATGCACACACAGTATAATGTCACCACATGTTACTTAGCAAAATCATATTGATTTTGTTAAGCAAGAAGTGATATTTACGTTACACACATATATTACTTAAAATTATAACTTTAATATTTTTAAGATATTTAATAACTTAATATAAACTCAACTTGCAATTTTTAATTAAGTCAAATTTTCTTAAAATCATAAATCAAATAATTAACTTAAATTCTATTTAAAATACTAAATTATAAATTTTTCTATATTTTTAATAAAATGTCTTTTATGTCCTTAATACACCTTTAAATTATCACTAACAAATTAAAAAATTATATAACATTTATATCTTTAATATATTTTTAAATTATTGTTGATTTTTATATTTATATTTTTATATATTTATGAAAAAAATATTTTTATTATATATTTATTCAAAAATTATTTTTATACATTTATGAAAAAATTGTTTTTATTTATGGGTTGGTTGTTTCTGATCAGGTCATTATCGAATCGATGTATTTTTGGGTTTGGATCGCTTGGGTTTCGAGCGAATTTGAGTCACCCATCAAGTCGTGCATATAAAAAGAATTTCGGGCTGAATTCAAATTTACTTTTAAAATTGATTTTTCAAGTCATTCGTTATTCAATTTTAAAATGTCAATTTGAATTTTTTTATCATTTATGCAATATTTTCTTATAATTTGTTAAGAGATAAATAATAATTTTCTCTTAAAAAATTATTTTTAATAAGATAGATTTTATATAAAATGAAACTTGATTAAAATTTTTTATTTTTATTTAAATGCTTAATAAATTAAATATAATTTATTATTTAAGCAAATGACTATATATAATGAAAACAATAAAGTTAAGTCTATATAAAATTATATTTAAGTCATATATCATAATTTAAATTAATTTACAAACAAATATATAATGTTAAATGATAGAAAATGATTCATTATAAGAAATTTTTCGTATTATAATAAAAATTTGTGTGATAAAATTACATTTGTCTTAATATATGATTTTATTATGACAAAATCAAAATTATTATAATTATTATAAAAAATAAGTAAAATTGTGATAAATTTATTTTATATATTAAATAATTTAAAAAATTATGGTACAAATTTAGCTTAATTACTTAACACTTTAAACTCTTATGTGATTTTAAATTATATCCAAAACTTTTAATTGAGTCAATTACACTGTAATTTGACAAATTGATTTTAATTATATCTCAGTTGACCCTTTATATTTTTTCATTTAGTACAATTAAATAAAAAATTAAGCTTACGGCTTAATTAATATACTACTTTTATCAATTACACTATATTAAATAAATTAATTTTAATTACACCTTAGGTTAAAAAATATAATTTAGTTAAGTATATTTAAACTCAGTTGATCCTTATACTTTTTTAATTAGTTTAATTAAACATAAAATTAAATTTACTACTTAATTAATATACTTTTTTTTGTATTCAATTTAATATTATTTTTACTTAATTAAATTTATTAGTTACTTTTGCATGATGAATTTTAAGTTTGCATTTAAATTAAAAATTAAAAATTTTAAAACTTAAATTTATAATTTATAAAATCTCTCAATCTCTAATTTTTTTTAAAAAAATTCTTTCAATCTTCTTAAAAAATAATTTTATATTTTAAATAATAAATTTTAAACTATTCAAACAAAAATTGCTAAGAAATATTTTTAAAAAATCAACCACATGAGTTTAATTAAGATGATATTTTTATTCTATATTCAATTTAATCTCATTTTTGCTTAATTAAATTTATTTTTATTTTTAGATGATGAATTTTAATGTTATATTAAATTTAAATTTAAATTTAAAATTTATAAAATCTAACAATCCCTTGTTAAAAAATTAATTATTCTATTTTGAATAATAATTATTTAAATAAAAATTTAAAAAATTATTTACATGAACTTAATTAAGATGATACTTTTATTTTATATTCAATTTCAACCCATTTTAGCTTAAATAAATTTATTATACACTTTTATATGAAAATTTTAATTTTATATTTAAATCTATAAATTTTAAATTTATAATTCATAAAATCTCTCAATATTTCATTTTAAAATTTTCTCTCATTCTCTCCTTAAAAATTTAATTTTTATATTTTAAATAATAAATTATTTAAATCATTTAAAACATATTTAAAAATTAATTACATGAGCTTAATTAAGGTGATACTTTATTTTTTTCAATTTAATCTCATTTTAATTAATTAAATTTATTATATAATTTTATTTTTAAATTTATATTTAAATTTTAAAATATAAAAATTTTGAAATTTAGATTTATAATTTATAAATTTCTTAATCTCACTTTTAAAAAAAATTTCTTTCATTATCTCTTTAAAAAATTAATTTCTATATTTTAAATACTAAATTATTTAAACCATTTAAAATAAAAAATTTTAAGAAATATTTTAAAAAATAATTAAATGATATAAATATGAACATTCTCAAAAAATTTATCCTTAAAATAAAATTAAGGATTTATTAATATATTATTTAAATATATAAAAATAAAAATTATATTTTTAAAACATGAAATTATTTATTTATCAGCTAAAATTAAAATAAAATTTTGATATCTTTGTGAAGAAATATTTAAATTAAGTAAAAATAAAATATTATGCTAGTAAGATTTAAACTTAATTTTGAATTTGATTGAACTAAGTAAAAAAATATAACGGTCAATTAAATCTAAATATACTTTTTTAAATGTTACTTTTGACTTAGGCTATAATTGAACTCAATTCATCAAATTAGGTTGTAATTGACTCACTTATAAACTTTAGATACAATTAAAAATTCACAAAAAGATTTGAATTTTCTTAATATTGAGCCCACAAATTTTCAACTCAAAAATTTTTGTCATGAGATAAATTATGACATATACTCTTTCATCATAATATTATATCACACTATATTATCTACCAAATTAAATATAAATGGAGTTATATTATCATAATAATATTTGTCACTGTATTAAATAATTTAAAAATTATGATAAAATTTTTTTATTACAATAAATATTTTTTTATTATTACCAAATAATTTATCATAATAAATAATAAACTATAATTTAAACACATAGAAAAACACAGTAAAATTAATAAATTTACTAAAATATAAAAATTTCATTATATTTTAAATAAAAATATCAAAGTTCAATTTAAATTTGAATATAAATTTAATTATGTAATCTAAATATTTTTTTTGAAAAAAGTTCTTTCTTTTTTATTTTAATTATTCTACCTTTTAGTAATAAATTTTTTTTTTATATTATCATCAGGTCCACTAGGTTGGGTCACAAGTTAACCCATTCGGATCAATTTTGTCCTATTCCATTTGATTGACTGTTACTCAACTCAAAAAATTTTAAGTCATTTTGAGTTTGCTCCAAATCAGGTTTAATTGACCTTTTTTCGAGTAGATTTTGGTCGGATCTGAAACTATTACCTCTAGATGCAATCTATAACCCGATAATAAAATTTCAAAGATCCAAACAATGATTCAAAAACCACAAGAAGGTCTCAATTATCATATAATTTTGCCAAAAATATTGAACATTTTCAAGAACAAACGAGTCGCGACAATAATGAAACAAGATCTGCACCTGCATAACCAAAAACCGATTATTCACCTAATTTTTAATAGCATGACTATCTAATTTTAGGGTCTATTTAGGATAACTAATAAATGTAATTGATAGCTAGTAGTGGTTACTGATAATTGTTAGCCGGTAACTGATAGAAGTTTGATATTAAGTGTTTGATAAATTTGATTTAGTTATTGATGTTAATTTGTAAAATGACTAATAAAGATATCATTTTAATATTTTATATATTGAAATAAATAAATAAATAATAAATGTATAAATATTTTGTACATAACTTTATAATATATTATTTTAAATTTAGGATATTTATAATTATTATTTTATATTTATGAAATTTTAATAATTATTTTTTGTTAATATTAATTATTATATGTTAATATATTTTTAGTAATTAAAATATCCTATATATTTTTTTTAATAAAATTTATGTATAATAATTTAAAATAAATTATTTATATAAATGATGAAAATAAAGATAAAAGAAATATAAAAAGAAAATGATATTTTTGTCTTTTACTAACTATTAACCGTTGAGGTTGGAAAACAACTCCAAATAGGAGAGGAATTCAATTGCAGCTACTTGACATATTAATCATCTATCAACAATTGTTTTAGATTTTTACCAAACGCTATTTTATCAGTTGGTGGATGTCAATCAGCTATCAGTTGCACTCATCAGCTATACTAAATATCCCCTTAGTCTATTACGATCTAATTTTATGACTATCAAGTCTAGTGATCGGTGGAATCGAAGAAAGATGAACAAAAAGGGAAGAGGTATTGCTTGAAGGTTTTTGTTGCAATAAATCGATGGCTTCTTCTATCTAGTCTTCTAACCCACGAAAAGGGACTGACTTATTGACCAGCAAATTAGAGAGTTCTCAACGCACTAACGAGGACATCAATTTTTAATCCATGAAATTCATGGATTAAAGATGAGAAGAAGAAGAAGAAGAAGGGTAATTAGCACGAGACATGTTTTTTGTTGATTGGCTTCCCGTTTTCAAGTGAACGTCGGATCAACATAACTTCTGGATATTATGAGAAAATATAAATTTTAGCTAATAATGTGAACCACGATTACAAATTTATCACTATATATATAGCAAAATCACAGATTATTTTTTATTCTTTCTTTAAAATTTTACTTGAAATATATCATAAATTTAAAATTAAGAATAAATTGCTCCATTAAAAATAAACAGAAATCAAAATTCATAATTGAAAACTCATGAATTTGATTTATGTTTTCATGATATTATCAATAAATGGATAATTTGAGAAAAAATTGTGATTCTTTAGTTACGTAATTAGCGGAGCAATCATCTATACTGAATTTGAGATTTAGGTTTTATTCAATAAAAAATAATTTGTCTACAAAATAATTCAAAATATGATAAAAAGAGAAAGAAAAATAATGCATTAAGGAGCGCATGAGGTGTGTGTTCTCATTTATGAGAACTGAATAGTGGACTAGTTTTTTGAAATGTCATTTTGATTTGTGAAAAAGTATGTGTAGTAGAAGTGAAAGTTTTTGACCCAACCTGAATCCGCACGAAAAAAGTGACTCGAACTCGACCCTTACTCGGGGTAATATGAAATGACCCAAACTCAAAACGACTCGCAAATTTTCAAATCGAGTTGGGTTGGGTGAGGGTCAACCTGACATATCGGGGTCAAAACTAATCCGAATAGATCAACCCGTGATCCAACCCTATTAACCTAACAATAATATAAAAAAATAAAAATTTTATTAATAAATATATAAAGGTAGAATAATTAAAATAAAAAAGAAATAAATTCATTTCAAAAAATAATTAGGTTATTTAACTAAATTTAAATTTAACTTTGATATTTTTATTTAAAATATAATGGAATTTTTATATTTTAATAAATTTAATAATTTTACTGTGTTTTTTTATGCACCTAAATTACAATTTATTATTTATTATGGTAAGTTATTTAGTAATAATAAAAATTATTTATTGTGATAAAATAATTTTATCATAATCTTTAAATTACTTAATACAGTGACAAATATTATTATGATAATATTATTTCTCCTTATGTGTAATTTGGAATGCACTATATTGTGACAAAATATTATGATGAAAGAGTGTATGTCATAATTTATCTTATATGCTCTTTTATTATAACAAAAATTTTTTAGTTAAAAATTTGTGAGCTCAATGATTAAAAAAATCCAAACATTTTCTGAAATTTTTAATTGTATTTAGAGTTTCTAATTGAGTCAATTACATCCTAATCTGATTGATTGGATTCAATTATATCTCAAGTCAAAATCAACATTTAATAAAGTATATCCTTAGATACAATTGATCCATATATTTTTTCAATTAGTTTAACCAAATTCAAAAGTAAGTTTAAATGTTAATGAGATAATATTTTTATTTTTACTCAATTTAAATAAATTTTCACAAAAATATCTAAAATTTATTTTTATTTCATTTGATAAATAAATAATTTTATACTGATGTTATGTTTTAAAATTACAAATTTTATTTTTATATATTTAAATAATAAATTAATAATTCTCAATTTTTTATTTTAAGGATAAATTTTTTGAGAATGTTCAAATTCATATCATGTAATTGATTTTTTAAATATTTCTTAAAAAATTTTATTTTAAATAGTTTAAATAATTTATTATTTAAAATATATAAATTAATTTTTTTTAAGGAGAGAATGAAGAAATTTTTTTAAAATGAGAGATTGAGAAATTTATAAATTATAAATTTAAATTTCAAATTTTTTAGATTTTTTAAATTTAAATATAAAATTATCAAATAAAAGTATATAACAAATTTAATTAATTAAAAAAATAAGATTAAATTCAATAAAAAAATAAAAGTATCATCTTAATTATGCTCATGTCATTGATTTTTTAAATGATTTAAATAAGAGAGAATGAAAGAATTTTTTTTTAAAAATAAGAGATTGAGAAATTTATAAATTATAAATTTCAAAATTTTTAGATTTTTAAATTTAAATATAAAATTATCAAATAAAATATATAATAAGTTTAGTTAATTAAAAAATGAGATTAAATTAAATTGAATAAAAATAAAAGTATCATCTTAGTTAAGTTCATGTAATAGATTTTTTAAATGATTAAATAATTTATTATTTAAATATAAAATTAAATTTTTAAGGAAAGATTGAGAGAAAATGTTTTTAAATAAGATATTGAGAGATTTTATAAA
This sequence comes from Omphalea diandra, assembly GCA_949677035.1. Classification (NCBI taxonomy): domain Eukaryota; kingdom Viridiplantae; phylum Streptophyta; class Magnoliopsida; order Malpighiales; family Euphorbiaceae; genus Omphalea; species Omphalea diandra. The sequence goes on along the minus strand of CATIWR010098378.1, from coordinate 7,063 downwards.
TTATAAATTTATAAATTTAAATATAAAATTAAAAATTATCATATAAAAGTATATAATAAATTTATTTAAGCAAAAAAGGGATTAAATTGAATATAAAATAAAAGTATCAACTTAATAAAGTTCATGTAAATAATTTTTTAAAAATTTTATTTAAATTGTTTAAATAAATATTAATTCAAATATAATAATTAATTTTTTTAAGAAGAGATTGAAAGATTTTATGAAATATAACATAAAATTAAAATTCATCATCTAAAAATACAAAATAAATTTAATTAAGCAAAAATGAGATTAACTTGAATAAAAAATAAAAATATCATCTTAATTAAACTCATGTAGTTTATGTTTAAATATTTGTTAGATGTTTTTATTTGAATAGTTTAAAAAGTTATTATTTAATAGAGAAAATTAATTTTTTAAGAAAATTAAGGGAAATTTTTTTGAAATAATTAGAGATTGAGAGATTTTATTAATTATAAATTTTAAAATTTTAAATTTAAATATAAATTTAAAATTCATCATACAGAAGTACATAATAAATTTAATTAAATAAAAATAAGATTAAATTGAATAAAATAAAAGTAGTATATTAATTATTTTGTACACTTAATTTTAAGTTTAATTGAACTAATTAAAAAAGTATAAGAGTCAACTAAATCTAAATGCACTTTATTAAATTCTATTTTTTACTTGAGGTATAATTAAAATCAGTTTGTCAAATTGTAGTATAATTGACTCAATTAGAAGTTTTAGATATAATTTAAAATTAAATAAAGGTTTGAATTTTGAGTAATTAAGCTAAATTTTTATCATAAAGTTTTTAAATGATTTAATAAGTAAAAGAAATTCATCACAATTTTACTTATTTTTTGTAATAATTGTAATAAATTTAATTTTTATAGTGATAAAATCACATATTAAGACAAATTTAATTTTATCATACAAATTTTTATCATAATACACTATTTTTTATAATGAATGATTTCTTATCATTGAACATTATATGTTTATTTGTAAATTAATTTAAATTATGATATATGACTTAAATATAATTTTATGTGGACTTAATTCAATTATTTTTCATTATGTATATAGTCATTTGCTTAAAAAAATTATATTTAATTTATAAGAATTTAAATAAAAATAAAAAAATTTAATTGAATTTTCATTTTATATAAAATCTATATCATTAAAAATATTTTTTATGTGAAAATTATTATTTCTTTCTTAACAAATTATGAGAATAAATAATAAAAAAATTTAAATAGATATTTTAAAAATGACCAACCCGAAATATCAATTTAAAAGTAGATATAAACCCGACTTGAAATTCTTTCTGTGTGCACAATTCGATAGATAACCTGAATCCGACTCAAAAATAACCCAACTCCAAACAACTCGATCCGACTCATTTGCCACCTCTAATGTGTAAGTTATATCGATTAACACACTTTATAAAATTGTCATAATTTTGTGAAAAAGTGTGTATTATTTCTAATTTGTGTGTAATATTAATAAAAAATAATAATAAAGCATTAAGGAGGATTATAAGGACAGAGGAAAATGCTGAATAAATTTTTTTTTTTTTTTTTTTTTGGTATAGTTTGGTCATTAGGCACAAAAGTGGAAGATGGTTTTGTGGGATTTCCAACACGCAATCGCCTTAATCAAGATCATGTCTTAGAATTATTCAATTCCAATTAGTAAAAAGTGGTTGTTTCTTGGAACAAGCAAAAGATTTTTTAGCAATTCAAAACAAATGTGTCACTATGCATTTGAATGATAGTATAAAGACAATACGCTTTCGATGCTGCTAGTCCAAAGTATTTGCTACCCATCTATGGACTTTGGTAATGTTGACATTACGAATATTCTGTTCCAAACCAAATAATTTCACCAACTTTTGGTTTGGAACAGAATATTACAGTCAAATCTCGAAAATAAAGGTAAAATACACGAGTAAGGTATGAATGTGACCGCAGCCTTTTGGTTTTTATCTGGATCTAGTTGGAAAGTCCGGAGGTTTAGCTTTATGGTGGACCTTTGAAGTTGAGGTCAGCATTCTATCTTATTCTAATAATTGGATCCATACTGATTATTTGCAGAATAGAATATTATTTTCTTCTATGAGGACCCTAGAAAGGAACATAGGAAGTTGATTCTTAATAAAATAGCAGAATTTAGACCAAATTACAATCAGGCCTGGCTAGTGATAGGCAATTTTAATGCAATTAATAGTCAAGATGATAAAATAGGGGGGGAAGAAATTGTCTCATTCTCAGCTTAATGTTCTCCAGAATTCGGCAGAAGTATGTGCTTTAGCAGAAATTCAATTTCGAGGACCACGATTTTTACTTGGTCCAATAAAAATTGCTATCCTGCAATGCTTAGATAAAGCTTATATTAATGTGATTTGGAGACTGAGTTTTGAAAATGCCGTCGTCCACCATGGGAACATGTGTAGATCTTATCACAGACTGTTAATTTTGTTCTTATTTGGTCAATGTGAGAGGCAAAGAAGAAGATTTTATTTTGAATATAAGTGACTTGAGGAGCAGAAGTGTTTTCAGATTCTACAAGCAGTATGGGAGTCTCCTAGTGATGGATCCAGACAATTTCAATTATCCCAGAAGTTATGAGAGTGTGGGAGGAAATTATGGAAGTGGCATCGAGAGGAAGTTGGAAACTCTAAGTTTAAAATTAGTTACAAAGGCAGCTAAATGATTGGAAAGGAGACACTACTCATACTAGAGGAACGAGGTTTGATAACTCAACTTGAACACCTTTGAAGCCAAGAAGAGAAATACTAGCAACAATGATCACGAATTCAATGGCTCAAAAAAGGTGATAAAAACACAAGGTTGTTCCATACTAATACTGTCAAAAGAAGGAGGGATCAAATTTTGGCCCTCAAATCGGGCAAGAGATTATGTGCAACCTGTGGCTACTCCTACACTAAATGAGCATCTCCTTAAGCCTCTATCTATTGAGGAAGTCAAAGAGGTTGTATTTGGTTTAAGAAGGCTTAGAGCACCTGGGCCTGATGGCTATCCTGCCTTATTTTATCACAAGTTCTGTGATAATATTAAGGAGACTCTCTTTCAAGCTGCTAACCAGTTTTTCACTAATAGATTTATCTTTGGGCAACTTAACCAAACCCATATTATGCTAACTCCTAATGTTAATCATCTGAAAACTCTTGATTAATACAAACCAGTTAGCTTACGCAGTATAAGCTATAAAATGTTTTCTAAAATACTAGTTAACAAACTTTAGCCCTGGTTGAATTATCTTGTGGATGAGAATCAAACAGCCTTTGTTCAAGGCAGGCACATACAACATAATATCCTTATTGTGCATGAGTTCCTTAATGCTATTAAGATGCCTTCAACTGATAGTAGAGCTAAAATAGGCATTAAATTAGATATATTTAAGGCTTATGATACAATAAACAAGCCTTCTCTTTAGGCTCCCTTGACAAAAATGGGATTTCACCAAAATTTTATTCAAATTGTGATGCAATATGTCTCTACTATTACTTATGCAATTCAATACAATGGTAGAATTACTCTTTTCTTTAACCCTTCTAAGGGTTAAGAGAAGGAAATTCTCTTTCACTCTACCTATTTTTGTTCATTACTAATACATTTGCTGCCTAATTTAAATATGCTACTTCCTGCAATTTTATCCAAGAAGTAAAGCTTACTAGAAGGAGCCCTCCACTTTCTTATTTATTGTTTGTTGATGATACCTTCATATGTTTAAATGCTTCTCTTTCAATAGGCTATGAATATTAAATATATGCTTTCAAGATTTCAAGCTACTTCGGGGCAATTATTTAATTTTAACAAGTCATCTATTATTTTTGGTAAATCTATTCCACAAGATCTAAAAAATCAAATCATGCACTTCCTTGGCATGAAATCCATGGAGATTGGAGATAAGTATTTGGAGATCGCAGTGGTATGGGGAAGTTGCTAAAGGGTTACCTTCAACTACAGTATGGATAAGATGAGGAAGATAAGAAATTTAAGGCACATATTCCTATCTCAGAGTGGCAGGGAGGTTATGCTAAGGTCAGTGTTTACTGCAATTCCTACTTTCACATTATCATGTTTTCTTCTTCCCAAATCCCTATGTTACAAAATCAATTCCATCCTAGCAAAAATTTAGAGGCATCAAGATATAAATGCTACTAAATTGAGCGGGGATAGCTGGGAGGTTTTAGCTAAGCCAAAGGTGTTGGGAGGGTTAGGTTTTACAAGTATACATGATTTCAATGTTGCTCTCATAGCCAAGCAAGCTTGGAAACTAGTTACAGAATCCAATGCTAATTGGTCCAGGTTAATCCAAAGCATTATACTTCCCTAATGGAACATTTTGGAAAGCTAAAGTTCGTCACAGAGCATCATGGGGTTGGAGGAGTCTATTAACTACTAAATCTCTTCTCCAGAAGGGAGCCTTTAGGCAAATCAACTTTTTTATGGGATCGGCCTGGGGTCCCATCATTTCCAAAATTCCAACTATCTTCCCCCAGACGCCCATAATGTAGCATTCATAGAGTTTGTGACATCCTTAAAGATGGTAGTTGGGATTGCTCTAAAGTAGCACCATATATCTTCTCCTTTGAGGTGTCTTCCATCATGTTAACACCTACTGGGAATCCCCAAGAACCAGCTAAATGAATTTGGGCCTCTAATAAGTTTGGTCGCTTCCTGTTAAATCAGCATATTTCTTGTTGAGGAAAAATGCATGCAACTCTAACCATGGAGTATTTTCTTCTGTTAGCTTTAGCCCTGGGTTCTGGAAGTTTATTTAGACTATTAACCTACCACCTAAAATTAAAATACTTGTATGGAAAGCTATGAGGAACAGAGTGCTAGGAGGGCTAACCTTGAGAAAGGGCATTCCTATCGTTGCTTTATGTCCCTTTCTGCTGGGATCAATTGGAATCAATTGAACACTTTTTTTGTTTTGTCCTCGTGTGGTTCAGATCTGGTTTGCATCCTTGTTGCACTACTATCCTCAAGCCCCATCTCAGTCAACCGTAAGCCAATGGTTGGAAAACCTAAATAATTCCTGGAATTTTGATGCTAAGAATGAGGTGTGGAGTAGAATTGGCTTTATTCTCTAGTCCATCTAGATTGCCAAAAACAAAGCAATTTTTAACAAGGAACAAATGAGCCCTGTGGAGGTTGCAAAGTAGGGGGATAGATTAACAAACGAATATCTATTAGCAGCTAGTTCTATCACTAATCAGATATCTACTTGCTCATTAGTTCAGGTTCAAGGTGGAGAAGCTCCTATGCAATATGCATTGTTCAATGTAGTTTCCTTTAATGCCAGTTCAAATCATGCATCTTTGGTCATTCTAGTTCTTAACAAGAGAAGATGTATTGTTGATGGCATCACTTGTTTCAAACTCTCTCTAACCAGGCTGCATGTGGAGGCTCAACTACTTATGATGACCATTAATTTTGCTATTCAAATAAACTTCTCCAATGTGTATATCTGTAGTGACCACTTTTCTAATGTTTATCAGTTTTTGAATTGCGAAACCCTAGTCCCATGGCAAATAGCTAGGTTGATGGATCAAGCAAGACTAAGACTTTCTCTACTTTTTTTATGCTAAAATTAAGCAAGTTACCGAGGAGTAATAGGCCTGCTAGGTGGCTTACTAACCATAGGAAGTCTGTCTTTTGCTTGGGTTCCAAACCCTCCTCCTGAGCTAGCTGCTCTTATTAATTTACTCCTTAGCCAGTTTAACATAATGTTTTTTCCTTTGTCCAAAAAAAAATGTGACGGCAGTTAAAATTCATCGTCATTATTAATCGGACATGTACAAAGCCAGAAAGTAGAGGGGGCTTGACTATTTTAAGGTAAAAAAGTTTTGTTTATTATTTTAGGGTGTAAGAAAAAGTATTTTCTATTTTAAGATTTTTTTGTCATGTGATAATAAAAGAAAATCAAAATGTCATTATGATCATTGCATTCAGAAAACATTATTCATAGTGATTTATTGTCAATTATTTTCAAATTAAACAAATAAAAAATTAGACAATTAAAAAAAAATTAAAACATACTATTGCACCATTGACAATGGTGCAATAGCATATCGAACTTTTCTGGTTTCACCATTGTGAATGGCATAATAGCATATAGAACTTCACTGATTCCGCCATTGTGAATGATGCAACTTTTTTTTTTTGACATCATGTGAATTAATTTAACAGTATTAAATATTTACTACGTTAATTGAATAATAAATATTAATAGGTTTTTTATTTAATGAAAGGAATGTGTATTAGATATTTAATAGCTTATGGAAAAAATAATAGATATATTTAATTAAAAATAGTTTTTTATTATTTAATAAAAAATATTTATCTTCTCTAAAAAATAAAAAATATTTATTTGATATTTAATAGTTTTTAGAAAAATATAGTTGATATGTTTAGTAAAAAATAATTAATTGATATATTTTCTTATGTTAACTATATATTAGTTTAAATATAATTTATATTAACTATTAAATATATATTTGACATTTAATAGTTTTAGAAAAATGTAATTGATATATTTTTTATGTTAAACTATACTAAAAATTTAAGCCTTCTTAATTGCATGATATCTATGCACCTGAGTCTCCCATTCTCAGAATATATTGTTGAATTATGGCGGCTCATTTGATATCCCACATCGGGGAAATAACAAAGGGAAGAGAATTCTTTTTGTTATAAATAGAGTCATATTCCACATCGAAAATAGACTAAAAGGGTGAGAGGTTGTTTTGTTATAAATAGAGCCTTAATTCCTTTAGTTTAATAATCCCAAAAAATTGTCTACTCATCTCTTAGGCAATTTTCAATATTTCTTCCTCTTTTGTAATATTTCACTTTGTAGTCCTTTTCTTAGTGAAATATAATTTTGGTAGTGTCCGAGGACGTAGGCATAATTGGCCGAACCTCGTTAAGTTCTGGTGTTCTTATTTTGTCTTTATTTTCAATAACTATTTTGTAGGGTATAGTTATAGTGATATATTGTGCTGTTAAATTACTATTAG
>CATIWR010098366.1:0-16955 GCA_949677035.1 Omphalea diandra | reverse complement strand
AAATAAAAGCCTTATTGTGAAGTCTTGTGAATTTCTCTTGCTCATTGGAGTATGTGTGAAAGAGAAATATTTGGACTGACGAAGAAAATAGTGTATTGATCACATGTGAGCATTATTTTTTTGCTACACTGCCATATCGGAATTCAGGTCTGTTAAGTTGTTAATATTTGTGACTATGGATTGGTACTATGTCAATAAGGAGCATAACTACTGTCATGATCCGATATTGATAATTTAATGTGGATATGATTGTGTTTGAGATGTCATTTTATCAATAAACTATATATTTTCTAAAATTTGTGGTCATATTTCATTTTAAAGTATTCAGTTCGAGAGTCGTTTTCAAAATGTTTTCTTTTATAAAACATGAAAACGTCATCATTAATATTGCCCAAATAGAAAAATAATGAAATTTTTTGTGTGGACTAATATTAATTATGAGTTTGTTTTAATTATTTATAAAACAGACTGAATAATATGGTTTATTGATTAGTGGGTAAACCCAATTGAAATATTATGACATCTTTTGTGGGCCGATATGAAAGACGGTCAGTATAAGCTTATTTTAACATGAACCTGTGATAGGTGGACCTATTAAAATTTATTGTAAATAGACAAGGTTTCCTCTCCTGCCTTTATAACAAAAACTCTAGTTGTCACGCCTATTGTAACTGTTTTTGAGAAGGTTAAAGAGAGAAAAACTTAGCTTTCATTTTCAACTCTTTTGACCTATCACCTTAGTGTTCAATTTCAGCGGTTATAATCATGACTCAAAATAATTTGGGATCCAACGCGTAAATATATACACAATTTGTTTCCGCTTAATTGTTAAATTTGGTGTTCTAACTTTATGTACTAGATTTTGAATAAAAATTATTACATAGCAAAGTAGCAGAACAAGAGAAAGTTTGTTCAGCGATGCACTCCCATTCGCCAAATCCAACGAAACGCGGATTTTGTAATTCAGGCCAAATTAGATCATTGCCAAAACTCGGTTCATGATATTAAATAGATTAATGTAAATATGTAATTCCAAATTTAATAGAATCATATATTCTTTTGTGTTTTTTTAATACAACAGAAATTTTTTAAAAGTGATGAGACTGTCGGGGTTTTGAATCTCTGATCTCCTCCATTATAAAGCATGTAGTCTACCAATAACTCACTGCAGAAAATAGTCTTGATGGACACAAAATCTTGCCATGCAAAAATTAATAATACCCAAAATGCAGAAAAAAGAAAATTGGATTTGCATTATTAAATTCTTTTCAGACAACGTTGCTTTAATTGACTGCAGAAACCAATACAATGTGGGCATCTATCTATGTTCTTTCCAAAACCAACGAAGAATCATAGACCAACACATTAACACCATGAATAGATGTTTCTGAAGAATATTCGTACCGATCCGTGAGCCGACTGACTCCCAACTGTACCGGCCAGCAATGCGGAGCAAGAGTACACGCGAATTGCGGGGCTCAGTCCACTAACGAGAAATTGAGAAGCCTGGAGTAGAAAGTGCAATTAATGGAGTTCCATAAACCAAAGCACTTCTTTACCAAACACAAGTGTTGTTATATAAGACAAACCTTAACATTTATTATCAGTTCCCAAATTCAATAGCTTAAATGTGGATGGAAGTCTTCTTCTTTCCCTTGAAAAGAGCGACTAGCCACAGTTGAATTCATCCATTTTTTCCCCCTTAACGTATGCAATAGAAAAAGTGAATCTTTTACTGCCATTGTTAGACCAACATTCTTCAAATAACTATTTCCAATTTCATTTATTGAAAAATGGAAGCACTTGCTAGTGGCTAGCAGTGCAACTCACAGCAGCCTGCAAAATTTATTTAGACAGACTTCCCTCAGTGGCCCAGACTCGTTCACTGAGTTAGGAGTTCAGGACTACACTCTCTGCGCTATCAGCGAATACCCCATTTGCACACTCCCAAAATGCAGGTGGCAATCAATCCGCCCAATTTTAATAAAACTAAAATATACATTATATTATATTATTTCAATATATGTAAATAAATATTTTCTCCCTGAACAATAACTAAAATTTTAAATATAAAGAATAAGTTACATATCATGAACAGTGCATAAATGTGAATCAAACTGTTAATTAATTAATAGAAGTGACGCATATATGAAGCATCCAAGAAAAAATGTAATGCATATGCATATATCATCAAAATAGTCATTATTATGCAATAAGATATTTTATACAAAAACAAATCTCAATGAAATCAAGTGAAGCGTGGTGAAATCTTAATTGATCAGGAGGAATAAGAATATTATAATTAATTAAAAGAGAAAATAAAATTTAAATCATAGGATTTCTAAGATTTGAAGCATGATTTTTTTTTGGTTGGGGGGGAAGATTTGCAACAAAAGTTTTTAGAAAATTCTAATTCGTTCTCTCCTGTCGACCCTTTGCTGCTCTCCTCTTCGATTCTTCTTCGCGGCCTCAAAGCACAAAAAAGGAGCTCACACAACACAGGACGAGCGATAGTAAAACTCTCTAAAATTTTGTTTCCTTATTTTCACTCCAGAAGTCCTAGAATTCTCATTTCTAGGGTTTTCCTTCTAATTTGGGGGTTTTTAATGTAGGGCTTTTCAAAATTTGGTGCAATTAAGGTTCCCTGTGGTCTAATTGAGGATGGATATCGACAAAGCGATGGTGTAGCCGCCTCTATCTGGTTCTCTTCGATCCCGTTAAACTGGCAGGTGCACCATAGTATGATTGCACCGATGGTCATTTCTTATGGGTCATATAGTAGATGATACCGAATGCTAATTTTTAACGCAAACAGAAAAATAATATCTAGATTGAGACTATTACTCCTCCTTCCACGCAAAGAGTTGAAAGGTTTGTTAATGGCAGCCACAAAGGGTAAGGTGTGCGTGACAGGTGCGGATGGATTCTTAGGTTCTTGGGTTGTTCAGCTTCTCCTCTCTAGCGATTACATCGTCCCTGGAATCATTGAAGACCCAGGTAACTATAAACCTCTCCTCCCATTTCCTCTTGTTTGTTTCTTTTTCATCGTTGTTTCATCTCTTTTTTTTTTTTTGCTATTGTATTAGGATTTTTTCCCACTTTGTTCTGTTCGCTATTGTAATTGCACTTTTTAGACTACTAGCATTGGTTTTATCATATTTCTGATCTAACTTTTTTGCACTGTGCTGCTCCGTCCCCCCTTTTTTTTTTTTTTTAATTACATCAAAGGCTTAATAGATAGAAAGCTCACTAAGAGGCTCCTCAAGATCTCATCTTATCAAGGTACTATTAGTTAGTTACTTTTTTGGCTACTAAACGGGAAAAAAGAAAAGAAAGGAAATTATTTCCCTTTATGGTCTCATTGTTTCATGATTTTAGGTCCTGACTATTAGATATTTATGCTGTTATATTACTGCAAATACTACAGTTGATTCTGGTAGTAAAGCTCTACAATTTCTGGGCTTACAACAAGGTGACCAAAGCAACCCAAAACACCTTCTGTTTCTCCAAATAGCCATCAGGTATTATTTCCTTTTTTACTTTCATATGCTTTAACATAAGGAATTTCTTATCTTCCACTGTAATTTTCCTCAAATTTCTTCTTAGGTTTCTGAGATTTTTGTTATTTTGTTTGTTTTCCTGTGGCTTTCCCAGGAAGTGGAAATAAATCTTATTATTACCAATTATTGTATGGCAGGCATGACAGCTATGAATTGCTTACGAATTTGTATATGAAATTTGTTCATGATTTATGTATGGAAAAATTATTCCCACAGCAAAGTGCGAGCCTTCAAGATCAAAGCCTTCGAGAAAATTTCAATCTGAATTTTGCTCTTGACCTCAACAATGGAACCTGGATCTCAATTTTTATATAATCAGGTAATTTTTTGAAATGTTTTCTTTATTATTTAGATCACTTTTAGGTTTTATTTCTCATTTTTCATATGTTTGAATTATGATATCATGCTTTGTTTTTCTTTGGGAATTTGGATATGTATATTGAAATAGTTGTGTGCATCGTGTTTGATTATTGGAGGATTTTGCTTTGGGCCTTTTAGGATCTGATTTGCTTAGGTTAGAGCTTATTTTTGTAGTTTTTATTGTTGATTAGGCAGTGAATATGTATATTAGGGCTTTGGACTTGGAAAAAAAAAGAAAAGCTTTATTTGCCAAACACGAAGTTGGTATAATCAATCAAACATAGGTTTGTAATTATTTTTTTAAAATTTGTAAGAAGTGTTGAAACCTGCCATGTGGTGGCTCCCATTTTGCTTTTAATGCCTTTCAAATTAAACGAGCAAGAAACATGATCATTGTTAATACTTTCGATTTTTACTTTGAAAAAGAATAAATTGCTAACAAATATATAGAAGTGTTCCAGGGATTCAAATTTAGCTGAGGAATTTAGTGTAATTTTGCATTTCACGACTGCAACTAGACCTCTAATGGCAATAGAGTACAACTAATCGATTGCAGTCTTAATTGGATTCCCCATTCGATAACCGGAGACTATGATCAAGCAGTAGGTAAAGATTATGATCCTGGATCCATACTCATATGGCACTAAGAGATTACCATAATTTCATGAATGATGTAATAGTCGCTGCATACGACCTTTCCATATTTATAACTTTCTCTAGGATACTGCAGTAGAATTTTCATTTAATTGTTGCTTATATGCTAAAAGGCCAGGAGGAGTTTTGTGCATCACTTTCAGAGAGAGGAGAGTATCACACAAACAGACCACTGACGCCTCTCTTGGACACCATCCACTATCCAATTCATATGAAAAATCTATCAATCAAGGTATATAACTAAACTCTCTCCGTATACGCATGCTTGCTTATTTATGACAAAATAGAACTTTATATCAGCAGATAGAATTTTTATATGAATTTTTATGAATACATGAGCTAAAGCAACTATCACAGACGAGCTACGGTGTGATGTTATTTTCAAAATTTCAAAAATTGGGGGTCGCTTAGGATCAAGTCTTGGTGTTGTTGAGCTCACTGTGGCTCTTCATTATATTTTCAATGCTCTTCAAGACAAGATATTGTGGGATGTAAGCCATCAGGTTTTGTCTGCTCTATAACTTGTCCTTTGTGTCACAGCTAATGAATGGAAGTTTGTTTAGATTGGCAATAAGAAAACATACTGCTGCTATAGTGTTAAATAAAATTGTTCAAAATTTCATTCCATCACTATTGTTTTGCAGTCCTACCCATCAAAATCATGAGGAATATCTTTAAGGATTGCGCAATTAAAAAGAATACAAAAGAACATCAGGAACTAATCTTGGTTTTTGTATAAATCTTGCTTATTTATCTTGCATAATTTTGCTATCTCTGTTTTAGCAATTATTTTATCAATCGGTCCTCATTGGTTCACATTCAAGAAGTATGCCATTTGTTTTTAAATTTAGAAGTTTGCATGGAAAATACACTATTGGTAAAAGTAGTGCCATGATGTGTTGTGTATATTAGTTATGCATAGCATGCAACTTTAATTAGGAAAGGATTTTGGGCAGGCAAGTGGGAGCAGCTTTTTGATCGAGAAGAAAAATCATAGAGAATGGTACTTAACGAAGGAAAACAAGGAGAGAGAGTCACAGTGCTTTGCTATATAACTTAAGCTTGCTGTAAGATCCATTTTTTAACTGATACAGTGCCATTTCAATTTTCAGTTATGGATTATGCCGAACTGCTTAACTGGATTCAGGTGGCATGAAAAATGAAGGGTGAAGAAGGTTTTTATCACCCGTACAATCTTGACTTTTGAGGGCGTGCATATCCCATGCACCCATGCTTGAACCAGCTTGGATTAGACCTATGACACTTTGGAGTTTACTGAGGGATGCCCTCTTGGAAATTCAAGCTTACATTGGCTAATGATACACCTTGCAAATCTCTTTGCTGGTGGTGCGGACAAGCTGTCATGTGATGGTCGAATAGCTTTTACTGAGAATCACATAGATGATATATTTGATGTTGTTGAGAGATCCTTGAAGGAAAACATTGGTGGCTACATGCGGAAGATCCATTTCAGTGCTTGGTAGTGTGCATTGATGTCATTGAAGCCCCGAGAAGCTCCTCTCCTGAAACATTTATTTCACATATTCCTATTCATCAGGTAAGACCTCCAATTTGCATCAGATCGTGTTCGTGTAAATTTCTCATGGACTAAAATAGATAGATTATAAATTATCCTACTGGGTTGGGCACCACTTTATTTGTAGTTAGCAGGAGGAGGAAAAGAAGAAAAAAAAAACATTTAGAACCTTCTAGCTTTCCATTCCACTGGAAAATAAATGAATGCTTGGTTAGTTGGTTTTGTTTATTCTAACAGATGCTGGAACTGTCTTTTTGTTAAGCCTCATATATGATTGTTGCGTCAAACCTTTTTGATGTGGTTGTCAAGATAATGATGCCACTAACACAGTGGCGTTGCAACGTCTTTGATTTCTATTTTTACAAATTTCTGTGTTGAATTTAAAATGTAATTCAAGTGCAAAAAATACCTTTAGCAGCTTGCTTTTCTGGGTTGATCATTAGTGGATCTCTAGGAATCTTTTGTTCTGTTCTTTATTTTATTGTTTGATCGTCATCCACTTCATGTCCTCTTCTGTTGCTTAAAGGATCTTCTTCTAAAAAATCCTTTTTGTTATTTCCTCATTGTTTGCAATTGTCATTAATCTCTCTTTTGCTAATATACAGATACATAGCTCCTGAACAAGTGTCTGTTTAGTATGGTGGGCTAAGCAGGGAAGGTAAGCAGGGATTCACTGTTGCTGATTCTGTCATTGAGGTTACAGTTCAGCAACCCAACATATTGTTAAGTTCTCATGTTCTAAGGTGGGTATCCATAGCAGTCAAAATTTTCTTGAATTAAAAATATGATAAATTTGTCATTTGATGACAATATACTGAATGTGCAGAGATGCCTCCCGGTTTGGGAATTAAGAGCTATGGGTTAGGATATGAGCTGTGGAGCTGACTTTGTGCCAAGTGCAAAGGATGGTGACATTGTTTTTGTATCTAAGACCAGGAAGGTTAACCAAACTAATGAGCCTGTAATCTGTGATACTTAAACCTCAACAAAGGATGCCAGATTCACCCCCATCAACCAAATAGAAGCAAGTGACGTGAATTGCGCTACTTATGTTTTGTAAGTTTTTAGCATGGTGGATTTATGTTTTGTTATGTTTTTGGATTGGTTTATGCCTCATAACAGCAGCCAGCTCACCAAGTCAATCTCTAAACCCAATATCTTTCTTGCTTTCTGTTCATTTCTGACCTGAAAAGAAAATTTGAAGCAAAATCAATAAATAAATGGAAAGAAGCGTGAACAGATTTTTCGCTTTTCATTTTATACATGTTTCTTTGTTTTGTGAGATAAGATAGGTGCAAAAACTACTTTAACAAGGTACAAGCTGGTACCGACACTCGAACTTGCACAACCACTCTTTCGCCAACGCCACCTGTAACCACAACAATTGCCAGAATTGTCTATTGCGCTTTTTGCCTCAATAGATGATAGACTGGATAGTTTCTCAACTAAAACTTAAGGAATTTTACATGTAGGAAACTATAGAGTAAATTTAGCCTTTTAATAAATCTTATGGCTTTATAAAATGAAATTCCAATGAAATCTATGTCCAACCCTAGTAGGAGATGGAGATCCACTAAAGAAATATAATGTTTTCCAAAACATACCCATGTCCCAGCCTTACCTTCCGACTTTTGCTAATATGGGCCCTCCATTTCCAAAGGACAAAAAAAATCTGACTTTTGTTGATATTGTAGTTTGTCATTTATCTAAGGAAATGGTTTAGGAAGTGGAGAGGGCAATGAGTGAGGATGAACAAAATTATTATATTTATTACCAAATATTATGAATAATATCTTCTACGATTCTATGTTAATTATATTATTTTTTTTTTTTTCGCAGCATGGATATTCACCTAATATCTATATATAGAATAGAGCTAATAAAGATAAACTCAGCTAAATTCATAACTCTTTTAATACTCTTATCATATAATTTTACTTCTTCATCAAAATATTATTGAAGAATTTGAACATTAACTAGTTGGCACTTCTCCGCTTATTTATTATTCGCATGTTGATTGATGGCCATTTCAAGCGTTGAATTAACTAGTTGGCAATACTCTGCTTACATCAAATCACATTAAATTGTTTCTCTTTAATATTTATTTTGCACTATTGTTATAATAAGTGATACCAGAACAATTGATTTACTTTATTAAGAATATGAATTTCATATATTAAATTTTAAGGTGGAGCTATTTGATAGTAATAATAATTTTAACTTACAGTAAACACTGAAAAATATTCTTGCACAATAAAGATTGTTTAAGATATTAAATAATGATACTACTCATACGTCAAATAGCCCAGGTTCAATACCACGTGAGATCCAGCCGTATGAGACCTAACTAAAGAAGGCTCGGTTTGACAGAAAGCCACGAGCTTAGTGAAACAGTAACCGCTAATCACTCTTAACAGTAATTTAACCACTCTCTACAGGGGCATAACCCTCCCATATAAAGGTTTTAGGTATCACCCATTAACTCTTGAGTCTTTCCATATTCTTAACCCGAGAACCAAGCAAAACTGATTTAATCATCAGAGTGGAAACCCCAATCTAGAGTCGGGCTCCTACTGACTTAGTTTGCCTTGCAAATCAGCAAATTGAACCATCCAAGTTGCTTAGCTCGGATATCATTGGTCCAATGACCGTGGACCCATTACAACATACGTTCTAAGCTTCAGTCATGGCTTCTCCCAATGACCCCAAAACCCCTTAAACCAAGCATCAACCCCATATCCCAGAAAACATTAACACCTGAGACCTCCCCACCTTCACTCTTATACCCACCGACCACCGAGCATCTGCCTTTATAAAAATACCAGCCTATGATCCTCAAGCCATTAACCGGTTTGCAGCCGCCTAAGCAGACTTCACAGCCACACTGAAACGCTTAGAGCAAGCCTTACAACAAAGAGAACCCTTGACTTTCTTAATAACCCGAGCCACTGATATAAGGCAAACCCTACTTCTGCCAACCCTACCTAGGCCTATAATGGTGCAAGAAAAATACAAGATCAAGCATTCGGAAACATATCATGATATGGGAGAATCTTTATACAAACCAGTGGAAAGTTGTGTAGCATGGACAACGAGCAGTTGCTCAAATGAAGATGCCCTGCAAAAAAAGGTAATTAAAGCTGTAAGTGAGTTTAGGACAAGGAGCACTTCACCCTCAACTACCATGCCTATGATTATAATCCCCTGGCCATAGAGGTAAAAGTTAAACTTGTACCCCACAAGTTCAAACTGCCACAAAGGGACAATTACGATGGTACAATAGACCTCAGAAGTCACCTGTATAAATTTTGGTCTAAGATTGAACTGTACAACTACCAAGATGCCCTGTTATGCAAAATCTTTCCCACACACTAGAAGGAGTTGCACAGGAGCGGTACCAAGACTTATCGCACGGTTCCATTCATAGTTTCACTCAGTTCGCATGGTGTTTCGCAGCTAGATTTATCTCAGGTATTTCACAAATGAAGATTTCCTCAGACTTGCATGAACTAGTCAGACAAGCAAGGGAGTCCCTACGAGATTATTTGGCCAAGTTCAAAAATATGGCCATGCAAATAAACAACCTCAATCATGAGGTAGAGATAAATGCCATGATACATAATTGCAAGAACTGAGGGCTCTTTGACTCCCTCAGTGTCGACCTGCTAAAGAACTTCCATGAGTTGATAGAGAGAAGTAACAAGTTCATTTTGTTAGATGATAACTTATAAACTTATTCTCATAGCCCATACAAGAAAAAAAAAATAAGAGAAGGGCCAAGCTGAAGGGAGAGGTGAAAGAGGCCCAGCCAAACATGAAAGGCATCGCTCAGGCTCAACTGATCTTAATGGTAGCTCGACTCGATACTATACACCCCTCACAGCCAGTAGAAGAAAAGTTCTTCATTAGATGAAAAGATCAAGCAAGAGGATTTACTTCCCCTGCCCATTGAAAGGCTCAGCCACCAGGAACAAAGATAAGTACTATAGTTTCCACAAAGACAACATGCATGACATAAGAATGCAGGGACTTGAAAAATGAAATTGAGAGGCTAGTTCGATAAAGCAAGCTCAATTAGTTTAAGAAGCGAGCAACCTCAGAGGAGAGTTGACACGAGTACCAATGGGAAAATAAGCATAGAGATAAAAGGCCTCACACTCAATAATATGCAAGAGTTATTGATGTCGTAACCAGAGGGACCACAAAAGGTGACAGCTCTACTACTAGAAAGGCAAGTCCATGAGATATACTCAGTAAACAAGCAGGCCCGAGCCTAACCAATGTTCTACCTTATTACATTCTCTGAGGCTCATGATAAAGGCAAGTTTAGCACCCCACATACAAATGACTTAGTAGTTTGAGGCCAGATTGAGAACTACTTGGTCAAGCGCATTCTAATAGATGATGACAGCTCAATGAATATGATGACATTAAAGACCTTCAAGGTACTTGGCCTAGACACAAAATGGTTATGCCCAGTCTGAACTCTCTTAACCAGCCTGAAAGGTACTAGGGTGGAAGTGATGGGCTTCGTTGAACTGAACATAGAGCTGGGGGACACGAAGATTACCAAGAAGTTTCGAGATGTGTGGATGGTCATAGATATCCATTCGTGTACAACATCATCATTGGTATACCTATTCTTAATGACATAGCAGCCTGCACCTACATCCAGTACTTAATAATAAAGATCCCAATCAAGTAGGGATTGGTGACTATCAAAGGAGATCAAAAAATAACCAAGGAAGCCTACATGACCATCTTGAAAGAAGTGAATCACACAGCGTATGTCAAGCCATTAGACTTCATTCTAAGGAACACTTCTAAAAATGTTGAGCCAATAACTGAGTTAAAGCCTTTCCTAATAAGGCAAGACTGAACTTTAAGCATCAAAATAGATATAATCGAGCCCATCAAGAAAGATATCATCTTAACACTAAATGAAATATTGGAGACCTTTGTCTGGAGCCCTTTAAACATCACAAGAATTGATCCCTAAATGATAGTTCACAAGCTCAATGTAGACAGTTCGGTCAAGCTCGTTAAATAGAAAAAAAGGAATCATGCACCTAAGCACTAGAAGGACATTGCAGAAGAAGTATGCAAGTTGTTACACAATGGGTTCATAAGGGAAATCTAATATATATACTAGGTAGTCAACGTGGTGCTTGTCAAAAAACCCAACAACAAATGAAGGATATGTGTGGAATTCAATGACCTTAATAAAGCTTGCCCAAAAGATAGTTATCCCTCATCTAACATTGATCAGTTGGCAAACTCCACAATAGGGCATGAGTTGTATAACTTTATTAAGACCTCAATGAGGTAACATCATATCTAAATGTTTATACTAGAGGAGGAGAAAACTAGTTTTGTCACATATGAGGGCATCTATTACTATAAAGTCATGCCATTTGGCCTTAAGAATGTGGGGCTACCTACCAGAGATTAGGGAACCATATGTTCAAAGTCAAAATTGGCAAGATAGTGGAAGTGTATATAGATGATATGATTGTGAAAAGCCGTCGAGTTGAGAAACATGCAAATGACCTAAGGGAGGGCTTCAAGATATTCAACTAATGCAACATGAAGCTTAATTTGAAGTGCCTTTGGGGTTTGAGCAGGTAAGTTTCTCGGGTTCATGATTTTTAAGAGAGGAATAAAAGCTAATCTAGAGAAAATCCAAGCAATTGTCAACATGCAACCGCCTCGAACTATCAATGAGATACAAAAGCTCAATAGGAAAGTGACAACTTTGGGGACGTTCATATCTTCATCAGCTTGTGTTGCCTGCCATTCTATAAAAAGTTGAGGGACTTGAAAAAATTCAAGTGGGATGAAGAATGTCAAAAAGCCTTTGAAAACCTAAAAGTCTTTCTCAACTCACCCTCACTGTTTAATCGCCTTTAGCAGGACAAACCACTATTCATATACTTAGCCGTAATAAAATAAACTATAGCCTCAATATTGGTGTGAGAAGAAAAAGGTGAATGAAGACCGGTATACTATACTAGCAGAGTCCTAAGGGGTGCCAAGCTAAACTACTCTTGCTAGAGAAGCTGGAATACGCACTAGTCAGCTTGGCTAAAAATCTAAGGCATTGCTTCTAAGCTCATATCATTGTGGTCCGAACAGATCAACTTCTACGAAAAGTCCTACAAAAGGCAAAAATCTCAGGGAAAATGGCTAAATGGGCAGTCAACCTACAAAAGTTTGACATTAAGGTCAAACCAAAACAAATAATAAGAGCTCAAGCTCTTGTACATATCGTAGTTGAGCTAACAGGGACAAAATAAAAATCGACACAGATAGATGAAATGCAAGAATGGAAGTTGCACGTAGATGAGGCCTAAGTTACTGAAGGAGTGGGAGCTTGAATAGTCTTACAAGGCCCACACAAGACTACCATCACATATGTTGTAAGATTAAAGCTCTGAGCCACCAACAAAGTTATAGAATATGAAGCTCTAATCACAGGACTGCAATTAGTAAAGAAGGTCCAAGCTGAAAACATCTCTATTTATAGTGATTCTATACTGGTTGTTCAACAGCTCCTCAGTCGATACACCATTAGAGATGCCACTATGGCTAAGTACGCTAAACATACTAAGCATCTTTTAGCCAATATAGAGAGCCAGAAGGGAAATTAGATGATTAAGCAAATCTCATGCAACAATAATAAAGCAGCCAACATTGTGGCTAAGTTAGTTATTTCCTTTCAAACCCTTCCTTGAAGGAGTATTGTTTGAAGAGAGTGCACAACCAAATATTCTCCAAATCATTCACATAGTTGTCATGGTAGAAGAAGACAACTGGATGAGTCTGATGATCAAATACTTGAAATTTGTCCAGCTTCTAACAAAGCCAAAATAAGCCTAGACCATCATCCATTGAGCTATAAACTTGTCTGAAGAAGATAACATCCTTTATAAGGGATCCTACAACCAACCCTGGCTCATATGCCTCTCCTTAGAAGATGGAGATTATGTTCTCTAGGAGATCCACCAAGGCATATATAGAGCCCATGAGGTAGCGGTAACCTTGGCTAGAAAAGCCATCTTATTTGGATACTATAAGGGTGAGCAAATTACCGAGAAAACCATCAAACCGAACCAAACCGACTCTATTCGATTTTTTGGATCGGTTTATACATAGTCATCGATTCGATTTGGTTAATTAATATGTTACTTTTCAATTTTTTCAGTTGGTTCGATTTTATACACTAAAAAGCGTATAAAACCGAATTAACGGATCGAAACACATCGTTTTAAAGTAAAAAATCCTAAAATCATGCACTTTGCCGAATTCCATCTTTTTATTGCATCTCCCTCTGCTGAAGCCAAAACCTGCTGCATCTCCCTCTTCCTCTCTGCCAAAGCCAAATTCCATTATTGTTTATA
This sequence comes from Omphalea diandra, assembly GCA_949677035.1. NCBI lineage: Eukaryota > Viridiplantae > Streptophyta > Magnoliopsida > Malpighiales > Euphorbiaceae > Omphalea > Omphalea diandra. Next base: position 3,444 of record CATIWR010098366.1, on the reverse strand, counting down.
AGCTTCATTCATTATGCCTGTTTTAAAGCTTTAAGCTGATTATTTAACCAACGTATGTTGCAAAATAGCCTTTAACTCCAATGTCTGTTGAATATTGTTATAGCCTAAGGAGTTTCAATTTGTGACTTTGCTCATCCCATTTCGTATAGATTCATCTTTGTTCCATCTTTAATCCATGTAAGAATTATTGATCAAGAAATTATTAGACTTTGTCATGCTTGGTCAACCCAATATTTTAGCCAAATTGATGCAACAGTTTCAAGGTTCTTTTGAATCCCGTGACCATATTGAATCTATTGGTTTATTTGTGAATCATTGTAACTAATTGATTTTGGCATTGGATTATTTCTTTTTCATTTTTTGGATTTTTTTTCATATGTATTTTGTTAATTTTGAGAGTGCATAATCCATTTTTTGGGTATGTATAATTTTTTTTTGTTCCATTTTCAGCTCCTTGCAAAATCGTCAACGATCATTTGTTTTTCCTATTATTCTTAGTTATTATAGCATTTCAAGTATTTTTTTTTCCTATATTGACTTCCCTAGGGGGTTTTTGTATTGTTTATAGATGCAACAAACTATTTGGAGCCTGCAGGCTTGAAATTTGCATATGTTTTCTAATGGCTTTAGAAAAAAGAATTTTGCCTTTGCCTCTATTTAATCCAGCATATCTTTTTTGTGTCTCTTGGTTGCTATAGAATGTCTTTGTTTGTTGCTTTGTTAATTGTTTTAGTTCTCAAGAAAAGTATAATTTGGCTAATAGGGTTCAGTTTTAGGTCTTGAGGTTGATGTTACTGGAAGATCATACCATAGCTAATTGATCACGGCAAAACAAACAAAAGGTAAGGAAAAGATAAATAAAGCAGAGGAAGATCATACCATAGCTATTTTTGTGACAATTTTTACTGCTCTTAATAATATTATTACTATTACATTTTCAAATGAATAAGGATAGTAGTGGAAATGAAAGCACACAAAAACAAGTCCCAACTCAAACTGAATCAAGTGTGGCGACTACAAAAGGAAAAGGGAAGAGAAAACAAAGTGAACCTAGATTAGTTATGTGGGAGCATTTCACGAAGTTTATAAATGAAGAAGGCGACCAAAAATGTAAGTGTAACTACTGTGAAAGAGAGTATTATTATGATCCTAAAGGAAATGACACTTCATCATTGAAAAGTTATATGGCTTTATGTAAGAAAAAATAGCTTTCTACTGTAGACTTGAAACAAAGTTAATTGAATTTTTAGCCTCCTATGAAAGGAGAGGGTAGTGTCATTTAGAAATTTGACCAATAAGCCATTAGGAAAGCCTTAGCTTCTACGGTCGTTGTAGATGAATTATCTTTTAAGTTTATTGAAGGTGAGGGTTTAGACACTTAATGACTATTACATGTCCTAGGTTTAAGATTCCATCAAGATAGACTGTGTCTAGAGATTGTTTTGACATTTACATGCAAGAAAAAATAAAATTGAAAGCCTATTTAAAAAGAAAAATCAAAGAGTATGCTTAACTACAGACACATAGACATCCTTGTAAAGAATCAATTATATGTGCCATACAACACATTATATTGATGATGATTGAAAATTGAATAAAAAAATAATAAATTTTTGTCTAATTTCCAGTCATAGAGGTTGGGTGATTGATAGGAAAATTGAAGGATGTTTGCTTGATTGGGGAATAACAGATGTTTATACCATTATTGTGGATAGTGCATCCTCAAATGATGTTGTCATGTTTTAAGGGAAAAAATTGTCAATTGGGGTCATAGCCTTTTAGGTGGGCAATACATTTATATGAGATGCATTGCACACATTATCAATTGATTGTAGTTGATGAATTGAAAGAAATTGGTGATTCAGTTAGGAAAGTAAGAGAGACAGTTCGTTATGTAAGGCAATCCCCAACTAGATTGAAAAAATTTAGGACATGCATTGAAGATGAAAACATCCAAAGTAAGAGTTTGTTGTGTTGGATGTTTCAACTAGATGGAACTCTACATATTTAATGTTAGAAGTTGCATCTAAATTTGAGAAAGTTTTTAATAGATTAGATGTTGAAGAGCCTCGATTTAAGGATGAGCTTCAATTAGGAGAGGGGAGTGATGAATTCCAATAATCGATGATTGGAAACATGTTAGGAGGATGATAACATTTTTGCAGCATTTATATGAGCTCACTTTGAGAATTCCAGGCTTTTTATATGTCACTTCTAACATATTTTTATATGAGCTTTATATGATTAATCGTTTATTGAATGAATGGTCAAAGAGTGTTGATATAGATTTGATGCAAATGACATTAAGAATGAAGCTGAAATATGACAAATATTGAGGGGATCCAAAAAAAATGAATCAATTGATTTATATTGCTGCCATTCTTGATCCTAGATATAAGTTGAAATAGGTGCAATTTGTTGTGTCTAAGATGTATGATGGGCAACATGGTTTGGAATTGGGAAAGAAGGTAGGTGAGCTTTTATATGCCATTTTCAATGAATATAAAGGTCAAGTTGCATTGCAAATGAGAGTGTTGAGTATTCTGAAGATATAACTGAGAATGAGGTTTTTGATCCTGCTTTGAAAGCAAAATTAGCCACTGAATCTGAAATTAAAAAATTCAGATTTGATTTATTGAGTGAGAGACTAACCAATCAGAGGTGGACAAATATTTAAGTGAAGAAATTCAACATGATGCGGATGATTTTGATATCTTGCTATGGTGGAAACAACACAGTCCTAGATTTCCTGTTCTTTCACACATTGTTCATGATATACTTGTAATTCTGATATCTACTGTTGCTTCAAAATCAACATTTAGTACTGGAGGGCGAGTGTTTGATTCATTTAGGAGTTCTTTGACTCCTAAAGTAGTTCAAGCATTAAATTGTGCCTAAAATTGGATTCGACACTTTCGACTCCCTATAAATGTTGAAGAAGACTTGGCTGAAATTGAAAATCTTGAAAAATGTAATGTTCCTCTTAAATTATTGTATAGTTATTGATTTATGTTTCTTTATTTGCTTATTTTGTGTTAATTTTTTTTTTTTAAGGATTGTAAGGGATTATTTTAGAAATTATGAGCTTGTGATTACTATTAGCTTTGCTTGGTTTCTTTTATTGAAGATATTATAATTTATTCTCCTAGTTTGCTTCTAATTTGCTTGTCATTTTTTTCATGAAATCTTGATGTTTTAATTCAAATTTATTGCAGGTTTGAAGAGCTTGCATATGACAATTTTTGGATTAGTTAGATTATGAAGTGATTTTGTTGTGTTGTAATAACTTTCAATTGTACTATTTTTAATTTTTAGTATTTATGAGAGTATGACTTGATAGCTATTTTTATGTTTTATTTAGAGTTGTTTTGTAATATCTATTTTCTATATTGTAATATTTGTTTTAATATTACTAATGATGTTTAGAACCAATAATTGAAGTGT
>CATIWR010098360.1:0-39471 GCA_949677035.1 Omphalea diandra | reverse complement strand
TAGCCTGAGCTTACTACACCCTCATAGTAATAATTCTAGATATACTTATCCAAATAACTTGATTCTTTTTTTCAAATAAACTAGACACATAATGATACGATATATTCAAATTTCAGGCCAATATAATACACATAGAAAATGGGGTGAATTTTTGAATTTTTCTCTATTTCAATGTCATCTTAGTCTGAGTAGGTCTTACATTCTTAGGTTATCTCAAATTGTACAAATCAAATTGCAAAAAAGATTTGCCAAAGGTTAAAAAACACATAAAGGAACATTGTTCATGTTTTACTCATTATCTAATTCAGTCTATGAAATCACCAAAACAAATGACCAATCTCAGGGTGAGCAGATTTTTAACATGGTGATAATCAGTCATAATGAAGGAGAAATATCTCAACAACCATACAAAATTTGGCAACAAAATTTTACATTAATGTAGATAATATATAAATATACAACTTTCAAGTTTAACACATCATCAAGTTACTGATCTATGGCTATCAAATTCTTGGAAAATAGAATTAAAAGACGGGTGAGGTTTCATCCAGGTACAGGTTCAATCACAATCAATGAGCCATATTTCTTTCCACATAACAAATCAATCCAAAATGCTTTACAGGTGTTTATACAGGACATAATCCTAAAAATTTCATGTTTTACACTTTGTCAAAATCACAACCTTATGCCATCAAAATATAAGAAAACAAAAAGACTGAGGTAATTTTGGCTGGTTGTGAACTAGCCCTAATGAAGGAGACATAACTCCTCACACACACAAAATAAAGCAAAATTGTTTCATAATAATTTAGATGAGGCATAAGGCTACAACTTTCATATTTTACACTTTCTCTAATTCCTCTTCTAGGGTTATGAAATCGTGGGTACAAAATTCTACTCTAACAATAAAATCAACACAATCAGCTATTGTTCTTTTGAATTTCAACTTCCATCCAAGAGTTATACCTTAAATACTCCATAATTCTCACTAACCATGCATGATTAACTTGTCATGAGGGGTTAATTTCATTTAAGAAGAAGATAAATTAACTTACCTATGTCCTAGAACTAGAAAACCTTAGGCTTCTTCCTTAGGTAGCTCACTCTTTCACCCTCTCCTTCTTCTTCTTCTTCTTCTTCTTTCCTTTCTTTCTTCCTTAGCTCTCTCTTTCTTCTACTGTACCTCACATTTAAGCTCTGTATTTGATCCTATAGGGTCAAAAATTCCACTTGTAAACCTATTGTAACAAGACAAAATCATGATGTTGCATTCCTATTGGTTAGGAGTTCATTTTCCTCTTTTAGTCCCTCTTCTTCACTCCTTAACCACCTCCATCCATCTCTTTATTCCTAGATGCTCCTTATACTTTAAAATAAGCTCTATAACACCATTATTTATGATACTATAACATGCACACAACGTAAAATAATTGTCCATGCAACTATATAAACATTACATATATGTTCAAATGTCCCAAATGCAATGCCACATGTGTCATCGTTGTGCTTATCCAATTCACGTATCTAAATGATCATTTATCCAATGCATATGTTCATATGGGATTTCATATCATTTATGCAATGAATATGTTCATGTGATAATGCCAATGAATGTGGATGGGGATGTTACAATTTATGTTTCATTCATTTATTTATCTCTTATATAACGAATTGTGATCAATTGTGCAAATTACTTGTGTTTGTTATTATGATTTGAGTTTGTGCAATTGACATATTTATGGACATTCATTATCATATTTCCCATTCTCTCTCTTATTCCCTCTATTTTTGATCTTGACAAAGGGGAGGGATAATTGACTAAATACATAAAGGGAAAAATATATAAAAAGGGTGTTGTGAATGCAAGGGAGAGAATGTTGTGAATGCTTGGAGAATATGTGAGCCCAAGGAATTAATCTAATTCTTCTACTTTGAATGATGTGTTTTGAATTATACCAAAGCAATGACAAAACCCAGAGAAGTTCTAATGTTTGTATTTTAGTATTTTTGTTTAAATGATGTGGCCTGGTCCTTCCAACAGGCATTGGACCATTCAACGGGCATTGAAAGATGAACAATAAGTGTTGAATGATTGCTGCAAATAGCTAAAGTCTTATGGACCTCGCAACAAACATTGTCCCTTTGGAACGGGCATCAGAGAAGTGCTTTAGTTTGAGCTATGCATTCTGGACCTCACTATGGGCATTATTGTTTTGCAACGGGAGTCAATCTAGCCTAACAACAAACATTCAAAAAGTGCCCCAAATTGTGCTAAACTTTTTGGACTAGCTAACCGGGGTTGACAAACACATAACAACCATTGAGATGTCTCCAACGGACATTGAAGGATCTCCAATAAGCATTAAAGGATGTTTACAGTTGTTGAAAAACAATGAACCAAGTTCAAGCATTCTGGAATTGAACAGCAGACATTATTCATACTCAACGAACATTGAAGTTGAGAACAACGACCGTGGGAAGATTGACAATGGGCGTTGGAGCTCGTCGTTACAACATAAATAGACGTTGATCATAAATAATAGGTGTTGTCACCTTAAATGGCTAGTTTTGACAAAAAGCTGTCAAACTTAACTTCAAGTACTCCAACGACTAGTTTTGGAATTTAGTTATATAAAGGAGCATTTTGAAGGCTAAGAAAAGTTACGGACTTTGAAGAACTTTAGTAATCAACTAAAACATATAGCAAGCTATTTGTGCAAACCTTTGGGTGTTGCTTTGGGTGGAGTGACGATTGTATTCGGGTAGAGTGAGGATTGTATTTTTGTTACTCTTTGAGAGTAGATTTTCTTGAGCACTAAGAGTGCATTTGCTGCCTAATTGAGAGACATTTGACACTGCTTGGATCTTTCCCTACTAGTGGTGTTTCAAAAGGGTTAGGTTGGCTCTCTTGTTCCTTGTAAAAGAGAGTGATTGTTAAGGTTATCCTTAAGGTTTTAAAAGAGAAGGTTGTCTTTGAGCTTGTAAAAGGGAAGGTTGTCCTTGAGCCTATAAAAGGAAAAAAATTTTCTTGAGCCTTGAAAAAGAAATAGGAAGGCCTAAGTGAAAGTTTAGGGAGTGGAATAGGTACATTGTTGAATCGCTATAAATCTCTATGTTGATTTTGTGATTACTTCTATTTTTTATGTGTTTATGTTTTTATCTACAGTCCAATTCACCTCTCTCTTGGATTACCTTATTTGCTACTCATTCTAAGAAAGGGCAAAGAAAATTGCATTAAATTTGTAATAAGGTAAAACAATGATCTTATTGGAATAACTAAGGGGGAGTATGGATTGAGGGGGGCCAATTTCATACGTATGATTTGAATCACTTCATAATCATTAACTTTGGAGTATGCATAATTGACTTTTTATCCTTTGCATATTCAATCTAGATTATCAAAATAAAAAAAAAGGGAGATTGTTGGACTAGGTTGTTTAAACCTAAGGTAAAACTCTCTTTTAATCTTGACAATATAGATTGAAAGGTTTTAATGTCAATCTTAAGTGTTGATCTTACATATATTAAGTTAGAATCTCATTTAAAGTTGAATAAAAGTGTTTAGAAGCAAAAAAATTGAAAGTATTAAAATCTGCCTCTTAAAGTTCGATTGTGAATTTTGGTGAATTTCAGTAAAGACCGTGAATTTTGAAAAAAACAATTATATATTCAAAAGTGATGACTACGAATTTTGATAGCAACTGCAACCTGGAGAAAAAATAAAAACTTCAAAGCTCAATTTGTTGCACGATAGGTATTGTAGCTAGGTAGCGATCGCAACATTTAATAGAGGCCATAAATTTTGAGATTTGTTAGTAAGATCCAACGACTACTTTTCAAAAGGACCAATGTCAATCTGCCATGTACCACTAGTCGTGAGATATAATCTGAAATAAAGACCGTGAATTTATTGTCCTGACCACGAAATGCATGTCCCAATAGCGAATTAGATGTCATGACTGCAATTTAAGTTTGATAAAGCATTAAATGTAGGATTTTCCTACCCTACTTTGGAGATTTGGGCATAGTTTTGTTTGTAACATCTCTTTGGTGGTTGGAACCTATAAATACACCATCAAATGGACTTGAATACAAGAGAAAGACTATTGATTATGCCAAAACTCTTGCAAAGTTAATTCTCATAACTTTAACTCTTCATCTCTTTGTACATAGTTTGGTGTGAGTTTTAAACACCTTAGGTTTAGGTTTAAGAGTGAGCCTTTTATGTAGAAAACTCTTGTTTGGATTTTAGAATGAGCCTTAGAAAACTCTTGCATTGGTTTAAGTGTTAGCATTGGTAAAACTCTGGTGTAAGATTTGAGTGCGAGTCTTGACAAAACACTTATAAGGTTTAGTGTGAGCCTAAACACTAAGTTGAGTATGAGCTTGAGAAAAACTAGTGATTTAGTGAAACACTCAATTGGTGACTTAAGGAGTGGATGTAGGGTTGATTAATACCCGAATTGCTATAAATCTATTGTGTTCATTTTTCTATTACTCTTTCTCTAATTTTTTATTTGTGTGCTTCATCCAAAAGTTCAAATTTGCCACCAATTCAAACCCGTTCTTGGTGCACAAAGGCCAACAAATTCCTTGATGTCTCTAGGGCTCCTCCTTTCTTGATCATCGAGTTACAAATTTTACTTCTAATTACATTATATTCTTTAATTATCTAATTGTTATATAATTATAAGACAAATCTCAAGTTACATTTGAGAGGAATAAGGTGAGAAGATAATTTTACACTTAAAAAGAAACAAAGAGAGGCACAACACAACAAATCCTATTTATCAAATAAATTCAATAATAACATGCATTCAACCATATATATCATACAGGTCTTAAAAGTCCATAACCATTATTTATGCATCATCTAATCAAATTAAATATGTATAAAATAAAAAATATATATGTTTCAATTTAAGTTATTGGTCTTATATGCTAATAAAGATAATAGTTTAACATTTTAAATTATTAACTTTTAAATTTGATAATTCAAGTTCAAGAGTTAATATTTAATTTAATTAGTTCAAGAAATAATTTATTCACATAAAATAAATCTTTTAATCATATTAAGAGTTTATTTCTATTTCTATTCTTATTAGAAATAATTAAATTAAATTCATGTTCATCAAAATCCATATAGATTATGAAAATATTTTTCCTTATTTTGTTGTAAATGAAAACAATTTTAATTAATTATCCTAATTAGGATATTAAATCGTTTAAAATTATATATTAAATTAAGAAACTTTTTTCTTAATTTTATTGGACTAGAATAATTTAAATCCAAAATTATACTAAAAAAAAAATCTATACCAATTCTAACTAATATTTTAGTTTCATATACATCTTTATTTAATTTGAAAATTTTACATCTTAATTATGTAAGATAAGAATTTTAACAATTCAAATCCTTATCCTTAATTAAATTATAATTAAAATAATTCTAATTATTTATTCTAATTAAATTAGAATAAATAAAATTTTTAAATTAATTACCTAATTAAACTAGAAGTAAATAATGCCAAAATATTTTAACATTTAAAATTTATTTTCTATGAGATAACTAACTATCTCTTAATTTAGTTATTTAATAATCTGTATTATTCATTTAACTAAATAGAAAATAAACTTTCACATGCTAAGGATTAAACTAATGAAATTAGTAAAAGAAAACAAAATGGCTTTTGCATGAAACCATTCTTTCACGTTGCATGGAAGTTGCATGACTATCAATGGAGGTTTCATCACTAGGAATAAAGCTAGATTGGTTGCTAAGGGTTACAACCAAAAGGAAGACATAGATTATGATGAAACATTTGCCTCTGTAGCAAGATTAGAGGCCATTAGAATTCTTTTATCCTTTGCATGTCATATGAATTTTAAACTATAACATCTTTATCCCTATTCATTGGCATTATCACATGAATATATTCATTGCACATATGATACGAAATTACATATGAGCATATGCACTGTATCAAATGATATGAAATCTCACATGAACATATGCACAGGATAAATAATCATTTAGACATGTGAATTGTAAAAACACGATAATGACAATTGCACCGTTGCATTTGGGATGCTTCAACATATATACAGTGTTTACATAGTTATATGACAAATTATTTCATGTTGTGTGCTTATTATAGCATCATAAATAATGGTGTTTGAGAGATCATCTAAAAGTATAAAGATCATCTAGAAATTAGAGAATGGACGAAGGTGATGAAGGAATGAAGAAAAGGGACTAAAAGCAAAACTGTCTAACTTTCAACCAATAGGAACAAGCCACCAATCTTTTGTCCTATTAGAGTAAGAATACAAATTATAATTATTTGCCATTATGGGTTGGTAAGAGAGGAGATAAGGTCGAAATACACCAGATGAAAGAGAGAGAGAGCTAGGGAAGAAAGAAAGAAAGGAAGAAAGGAAGAAGAAGAAGAAGAAGGAGAGGAAGAAGTGTGGGCTCCCTAATGTTTTCCAATTTTGGGACAATAGGTAAGTAATTTATCTTCTACTCAACTGAAATTAACCTCCCATGACATGTTAATCATGCATGGTTAGTGAGAATTATGGAGTAATTGAGGTAGAGCTCTTGGATGGAAGTTGTAATCCAAGAGAACAGGAGCTGATTCTGTTGATTTTGTTGTTAGAGCAGAATTTTTCACCCACGATTTCATAACACTAGAAGAGGAATTGGGGAAAGTGCAAAACATTAAAGTGGTAGCCTTATGTCTTATATAAATTCATATGAAACAGTTTTACTTGATTCTGTGTGTGTGAAGAGATATGGCTCCTTCATCAGGACTGGTTCAAAAACGAACCGAGATTATCTTAGTCTTCTGTTGTGTTATATTTTGATGACTTTATATTCTGATTTTGATAGAGTACAAAACATGAAACTTGTAGGGCTATATTCCCTCTAAATACCTGTTAAGCAGTTTTGATTAATTTGTTGTGTGGAAAGAGATATGGCTCATTGATTGGGATTGACTTTGTACTGGATGACACACCACCTTTCTTTTAATTCGGTTTTCAAAGAATTTGATGACCATAGACTCAGAATTTGATGATGGTCAAAACTTGAAGGTTTTATATTTATGTCTGATCTACATACCTGTGAAATATTATTGCCAAATCCATCATGGTTGCTGAGATATTGTCCCTTTATCATGACTGGTTGTCAACATGTTATGAACCTACTTGCCCCTAGATTGGTCTTTTGTTTTGGTGACCTTATAGACTGAACTGGATAATGAGTAAAACATGAAAAGTGTTAATTTATATTTTTTGTAACTGATGGTAGAATATTATTGCAATTGGACTAGTACAATTTGAGATATGCCCAAGAATTTAAGACCTACTCAGACTGCGATGACATTGCAACAGGGCAGAACTTAAAAATTCACCACATTTTATGTGTATCTTATATTAGCCTGAAATTTGAATATGTTGTCCCATTATATGTTTATTTTCTTTGCAAAAAAGAATCAAGACATTTGGATAAGTATATCAGGAGTTATTGTTGTGACCGTGTAGTAAGCTTAGGCTGCCACATAAGGAAAATGTGTATAAACACTAGGTACACTTGCATGAATCATGCCATAACTGCATACCAAGCATTCATAATCATTTTGATATACTTATAACCATGTATGTATCAAATGTTAGGATCTCAATACTTTGAAGAAGCCCTATTATAAAGGTTGGTCACATCAAAAGGTGAGTAAAAACCATAATTGGATTCAATGGATGTATGTGATAATTGTATGATATGATTATACTCTATTACATGTATATATGATTGAATTGTTACATGTTACATGGAAATACAGGCCAAGTGAGAATTAAATGCTCTTAACAATTACTTGGCATATCATTTGTGAATAAGCACTTGCATATGGAACTAAAAGGGGCATTGTGACTGACTTGTCAAACACTTGCAAATTACAGGAAGATGGACTAATAGGTCCCAAATCATATGTTACATGAATCACATGAATATCTCGAGAGTAATGTTTGCCTTGCTCGATCACGACAAAAACAAAGCTATTGCATTTGCACTTGCATAGTCAATTGTTATACTTCCAATGTATCTTGATAATATTTGATTATAGATTATGCCATGAGAATTTGATTATTATTTTTATTCACTGAGTCGCGACTCACCAAATCGCAATTATTTTTCAGATATTGAAATATAGAGTTTGGACATTTTGGTGCATAAAGTCTTGTATAAAGACACATGGAACACAGGTCGTCGACTGAATTCCAACTCCCTCTCCTTGTGTCATGTACATACATTTGATAGGAACTAGTTATGGTCACTAGTCCTAACATTAGTTAACACATGTGTACATTAAATACATATGGGATTATATATGTATCATGAATAAACCTTAATGTGTATGCATTTCTGAACGTGAAATGCCATGATAGTTACAGTTAGTGGTATCAGAGAGTTCAAGCACACATGGGGCAGACGTGCACATCTCGATGTGTATGACATCGCGGGGCCAACTGGCAAATCCTAGATGTTGAGTGCTCTAATAGATACCAGTTGTAGCCATGTTGTGACGTTACAATTTGTGGTATCAAAGTTGATTTATAAATGAGAACAATAGGTATCACAGTTATTGGTTTGACAAATGAATTTAGATGTTACAGTTTTGGAATTAAAGAGGGGTCAAGCATACGCAGGGCAGACGTGCAAATCCCGGTGTGTATGACATCGCGGGGCCGATGGGCAAATCCCAGATGTTGAGTGCTCTGATAGGTACTGATTGTAGCATTACAGATTGTGGTAGCAAAAAAAATGAATATGGTTGTTACATTTATTGGTATCAGAGCAAATATGAATACGGTCGTTACATAAACTCTTTCAAATGGATGTAAAAAGTGCATTTTAAATGGAATAATTGAAGAGGAATTTTATGTTGAATAACCTCATGGTTTTGAGTCTTATAATTTTCCTAATCATGTTTTCAAATTAAATAAAGCCTTGTATGGATTGAAACAAGCTCTAAGAGCTTGGTATGAAAGGCTCCGTTCATTTCTTTTGAAAAATGATTTTGGTAAAGGAAAGATGGACATTACATTGTTTATTAAAAGGCACAAGCATGATACACTTGTTGTACAAATTTATGTTGATGATATCATTTTTAGTGCTACTAATGAATCTCTTTGTAAGGATTTCGCGAAGTGTATGATTAGGAAATTCGAAATGAGCATGATGGGAGAGCTTAAGTTCTTTCTTGGTCTACAAATCAAGCAAACCAAAGAAGGGATCTTCATCAACCAAGCCAAATACACAAAGGAGATACTCAAAAATTTGGCATGGATAGTTGCAAAGTAGCAAAAAGCCCTATGAGTGATACCATCAAGTTGGACAAAGATGAATCGGGTAAGACAGTAGATGAAAAGAGATATCGAGGTATGATCGAATCTCAACTTTATCTAACTACTTTTAGGCCTGATATTATGTTTGGTGTATACACGTGTGCTAGGTTTCAATTTTCTCCTAAAGAATCACATTTAAATGTTGTTAAAAGAATTTTTCAAGTATTTGCATGGCACATTAAACTTAAGTTTATGGTATCCTAAGGACTCATCTTTTAGTCTCATAAGTTATTCGGATGTGGATTATGCAGGTAGTCTCTTAGATAAAAGGAGCACTTCTGGAACTTATCAATTTATAGGAGAATGTCTAATATCTTGGTTTAGCAAAAAACAAGTTTCGATTGTCTTATTCACCGTAGAAGTCGAGTATGTAGTTGTGGGTTATTGTTGCACCCAAGTCCTTTAGATGAAACAATAATTAAAGGATTTTGGCAAAGTGATTGTTCACATTCCCATTAAATGTGATAACACTAGTGCTACTAGTCTCTCTAAAAATCTCATCCAACACTCTAGGAGTAAACACATAGACATTAGACACCATTTTCTTAGAGATCATATCTAAAAAGGTGATGTTGTGTTAGAATTTTTTGACACAAATTATCAACTTGCAAATATTTTCACTAAACCTCTTAATGAAGATAGATTGAACTTCATTAAGAGAGAATTAGGAATGCTTGATGGAAGCTCCCTAAAATGAAAATTTGATCTTATGTGTTGATTATATGTTTTGTGCTTTTCTGTGTTATATTGCAATTTATTTAGCATCAATACTAGTTTTTGTGACTCATTTTGCATTTTCCCTAAGCATTTTAGAGGATTATTTACTTATTATAGTGCCTCTAAGAGTAAAGAATATAGAAAAAGGCATCCAAGACTCAAAACCTTCTTTTTCTTCTTTTCTTTCCTTGTCTTTGAAATTACAATGCCAAAGGTCTATACAAACTTCTTTATTGTCTGTACAGATCACTAGCATGGCTATACAGACCACTAGTTAGTGTGTATAGCCATATTTTTCTATTGAGAATAGTTTTTTCCCCTTTCTATTTTTTGCTTTGTTTTAAGTTTTTAAGGTTTTTCTAGGTTTCTTGTAAGCTCCAGCAGTTAGGGTGGGTAGGTTACAAGGCCTATGACCTATATCCTTTCAATATAGGAACAAAGATTAAGTAAAAAGGGGGTTATTTCAATGTGTCTAATGCCTTTAATCAATGTTGCTTTCCCCATCCTTCTTGAATGTTTTACTAGGAACATGATGGGGAGAAGGGCGGCCACTCTTATGATCCTCTGATTCCACTTAATTTTGGGGTCTATTTGTGTTGACTTTTATGAGTTCATATGTTTTTATCCTTCTCACCATTAGGAGAGGATGGCTAGTTATCTAGCTTATTCATCTCCCTTCCATTTAATGTCAGTAATTTCATGTTAAAAGGGGAACGGGTTTACTGTCCTAAGACCCCCTTATTTCTTCTTCTTTTTATATTGGTTGATTATGGAGACTTATGGCCTTATATATACTTTTTTTAATGTCTCTTCATCTTCCTTAGTATCTTAGCTCCCATTAATAATTATAAATGCTTTTAGGAATGACATTGACATGTAAAGCTTTTTTAAACCTTTTTTTTTGGATGAGGATTCAATGGTCCTATGACTCCAAGGTGGCAACCGAAATCCTAGCCCAAGGGCTTTTATCCTCTATATGTATTTTATTAACCTTATGCATCATGTGTTAATATTGCTCGTCATTTTTCATTTGTGTTTCTTATTTGATTTGCCATGTTACTTTGTTGTTATTATGTGAATGATGGTCATATATGTATGTGTAGGTTCTCTAACTTGAATGATGACATTATTATAATGCATGACATGATAAGGCAGGTTTATTACCTCTTTGGCATGATAGAGAACCTATGCTTTAGTTATTGATTCCATAAGATCTTAGAAGTTATTTTAGACCTTATATAGCTTAAGGTTCAATACTAATATGTGTCTTTATTGGAAGTTTGAGATGCATTTTCCTTGCATATTGCATATAGATTTATGTTAATGCATGTTTACCCCTATTTGAGATCATATATACACCCTCTTCCTTTTAGTGCATGTTTGTACTAATATGATGATATAAATTATTTGAGATGTGCTAAATTTGAATGTTTTAGGATTGTTTAAATAGATTAATTAATAATGGTTAAAATCATATATGTAAACTGAAGATGCCCAAAGGCTACATCCTTAAATTTGGATATCTTAAGGGGTGTTTAACATCTTCTCTACATTATATCCAATTCTTGAACCTGATCTCTAATGGGTGAAGAATGGTTGGGCCTTCAAGTTGACTTATTAGGCTCAAAATCCATCCTTACCTAGAATTTTGTCTTCACCAAAGTTATGTGGCGGCCCTATTTACACTTAGGGTGATATCAAAGTATTGTGCCACCTCGATTGCTTTTTGGTCCATATAGTTCTCCTTGAGGGCTTCAAAGGGTCCCTAAATGATCCAAAACACGTACCATGAATTAGATTTGTACTAATGTAAGACCCTCATCCTTTTAATCCCTAATTATCGATGAAAGGTTAGGAGTTGCAAGTAAGATTTCATTTGTTTAAGCCCAATCGCGAAATCAAGGTGCTCAGACTTTAGATTTTCTTTTTCTTTCTCTTTTTTTTTTTTTTTGTGCCTTACTTACACTTAGCTTTATCTTACTCTTAATCATCTCATTTATACATATGCCTAAACATAGACATACATTACATCATTACTATAACAACTAAAATATTAAAA
The DNA here is from genome assembly GCA_949677035.1 of Omphalea diandra. Lineage (NCBI taxonomy): Eukaryota > Viridiplantae > Streptophyta > Magnoliopsida > Malpighiales > Euphorbiaceae > Omphalea > Omphalea diandra. The sequence goes on along the minus strand of CATIWR010098360.1, from coordinate 27,287 downwards.
GTTGCTCAAACTCATCCATAAAACATATAACATAAACATAACATATAGCATAATAAGGTAGAAACTCTTATAAGGACAATGAAGTCCTAAAAATCAATCTAGTATGCAAACATAACTTTCATTATCTCTAGCTTATAACTTAACTATCATCGATCATATTTAGCTTATCGTCACTATTTTCCTTTTATCTCATTCATAATATCAATATTAACATCACCATTAAATCATGTAGCAGTCCATAATTATAATCCCTAACTTATCAATTTATACTTCTAAATTCGTTAACATACTCATTTCTCATCATACCTATCCATTTATTTATTATGACATTTATACTTAACTTCATCCCAACTAAGATGTAAGACATCCTTCAAACCTTAAATACAATTCTAAACCTTAAGTTTATAATATTATACAACATTTAAGAATTTAAATAATATTAAGGAACTCAAAATCCTTGTAACTAAAACTCATTTACATAAGGAACAATCATAAGCTTATTAAGGCATCAATATCTAACTCAATACAACTAAGGTGTTAGACATCATTCAAGCCTCAATTCTTATGATAAAATAGAAGTTTAGGATGTTAATTAACATTTAAGAAGTCAATAATAATCAAGAATTCATATAATCAATACTTATATATGAATACCTTTCAATGCTCCAATTGTATACTATATCAATATTGTCTTTTGTTCAACTAAGGTGTAAAACACTAATTATTATTAATTTTTGCTTAAATATGAATATTAAAACACTAATAATCATTTAAATAAACTATTAAACATTAAGAATCAAAAAGAAATAGCCAACACACTTTAAGTATATCTAAAACTCCTTCTAAAGGCAATATTACCTTTCATGTTATACTAACACAAAACTTCATCTCTTCCACCATCATCAAGCTTAATAATACCATAGAAACACATAATCAAACATAAAACAAACATACAATAAATATAATAGATTATAACTCACATGAAATGGGAAGGAGAAAATCACCAACTTGCTTAAAAGATGGAAGAATATGGATGAGCAAACTTGATTCTCCTAACTTAATTTGGTAGCCATGGATGGAGAAGAGGTTTTGGGAGAATTTTATGAGTTTTGAACTACTAAAAATTGAAGAAATATTATGTTTAATCATGAAAATAAAGTAAAGAGGTGGTGAGGCCATTTGGAGGGTGTAAAAAGACCAATTTGGATGTGCTAGGTTATTTAAACCAAATTGAGCACCATTAGCTACCAAATTAAGGTTTGGCTGCCAAAAGTTTTTTTTTTTTTTTTTACATTTAATCCATTATTTGCTTCAATATGTTGCCTTTAAGGTTAATAATTCATGCCTAGCAAACATAGGTAGGCAAAAGTGCTCCCCAAAGTCCAATAAGATGCATCTTTCAAAGCAAACTTATGGAAGCTTTACTTCCAACTCTTTCTTCATTTCTTTAATACACTTTAAATACTAACTTTAGATATCTAAAAATTATTGATAACACATCATTATTATGTCATTTAAATGTACATTAGGCACACACACATTAGGCACACTTTTAACAAACATAAGCGATAATATTAAAATAAGACTATTATGCAACTATACAACTCTTCATTTCATCCTTCAAGACACTTTAAATACCAATATTAGGCATCCAAAATACATCTAAAACACTTCATTATAATTTTATTCAATCACACCTTGAGCACACTTACATACCTTAATAGCCATCAAAGATCATGCATCTAACTTAGCTACACCTTAGCTTCCATCATTCTTTCTCACTTCTTTTCAACATGTACTTTATTGTAACTGTTTTCCTTATAAAATATTAATACATTCTTCATTATTATGCCACTACTATTGTTATTCATAGATGTTCATTATTCATCATTTTATACTTATTCTTACTTATGTATCATAACTTGCACTTAATTCCTCATTATGATAGCATTTTCACCTTTATATCTCTTAGTCACCCTTTCTAACTTATGTCATATCTTAATTAATCAACATTATATCATTAAAATTATCATCATTCCATCAAATGTAGCCTTCACATGCTCATCACTTAGCGGAAGGAATCCTCATTTACAAGAGATCCTTAAGAACCAAAATTTGGGCCTTACAAATTACTTTCCTTATTGAATTCAACCTCAATTCCATTTACCATATCTACCTAACTCCTTTTTAACTTATACTTATCAATCTTTGATCACAAATAAATAATCCAAGTTAACCTGTGTCTATTCCTAAGGAACTCTAGAGTAGAAGAGATTTAAAATTTCTTAAAAATTCTTTTAAAATGCCTATATAACTTATAAAAACATTTTAAGTTTCAAATCTCATTTTAAATCTTAGAATGACTTATTATGATTATGAAGGGATACTCAATAACCATAACTAAGAAATTTCATTATCCCTTTTTTGGTTGGGAATAAATTTCATAACCTTGAATACTATCTCTTCCCTTTTCTGGTAGTCTTAAACAATAAACATAGTTGAACAGCCTTAATTCTTGATCTTAAATCTATTTCTTATCCTTTCATGTTTTAATTATCATTCTTATCTTTTGTATTTCTTTTCTCATGTCATTATTCCTTATCTTTCTAACATATCATCATGTTATGTCATCATTATGTCTATACTTCATGTGATCACATCATTTTGTCTTTCATGACATTGTATCATCCCCTTTATATTAAGTCATATCATCATTCTATCATGTTCTTATTTATATCATCATATTGTAACTTACGTCATATCATGTCATTATATCACAATATCATTCATTATCATTTGTATCAACATATAACATATGACATATCAAAACTTATTCTTGTGCTTCATTTCATCATCATAAACTTATATTTCATCTTTATAGATATAATCATGTGTAAGATATCATGAGAACATTTATATCATTTCATAACTTATCATATATGTATACACATTTCATCATTCAATGCCTTAGCATCATAATATACTATAAGCATAAATTACACTTGAGTTCTTAACATCAAGCAAATCACCTTAACATTAGCTTTACATATTTAATATGCAAAGCTTAACATCATGAACATTTCAATGTATAAATGCAAAATCCTAACTTAAGGAAATTGACAAGAAATGAAGGAAATCTTATATCTTTATAAGTCATAGCTAATTATCCTTAAATATCTCTTATCAAACCTATCATATCATGTCTTTGTCTATTTGTGCCCCAGACTTAAAGGTTCAACCATCTAAACCTCTGCTTCGATACCATTCTATCATGATTCAAAATCTAGGTCATATTGATGTTAATGAATAGGAAGGCTTAAAGCCTTTAGAACCCATAGTAAGCCTAATTCTAGTGGCTGAAGCCTATTTTTAAGCTTTCTGATACCTTAAATCTAAAACTTATACTTATTAGGCCATAAATATTTTTAGCTTTCTTTTACCCCTCTTTATATTCTTATGATAAAATAAATGAGAGGTAAACATTTCATAAAAACACTTCTTTACAAAATCCTATGGCCATTCATTTCATTTCTCTCATGTTATGAACAATGGAGTTTAAACTCATCAGTCAATTCCTTTTATTCTTTCCTTTTCTTATTTTTCATTATATACACATCATTAAACATTAAAACTCTCCCATTTAGATAATCTTAGAATAAGAGGTCCACCTTAGGTCATTTTAGCTTTAATATCCTTTTTATTATCATAAACATCCAACATTTATCTTATATGGGCCATAAAACCTAGTATGCCTTAGCATTATTTCCATTAATCATACATCATAATCATTTTACATTATATTAAACTTAGACATATACATATCACATTATTCGTAACTTAAACTTTGTAAAGATTATTAAGAATATAGGATAAACTTAACATTTGCTTAATACATTTATAATTCTTTCAATTATACATGTACATCATTATTATAGGTAATTGTAAAGAAATAATGTAGTGTCTTAACAATATATGATACATAACTTAAAACCTTTAATTATAGCCTTTAACCTTTAGTCATTAATCATGATAACAATCTTATGCTTATCTTTGTGTGTGTGTTGGTAAGGGGGGGGAGGGGAGGGGAGGGGGGGAGAGGTGAGGGGATAAAGGGGTAAGCTCCTTGTGGGAAACTTAGTGAGAAATTTATATTATCCATATGTATGCTCACATGCCTTAAAATGAATGCATTTCTATCTACATGGCATAACATTTGCATACAATATTTACATATACAGGTAGTCAAGTCCATGGAAAAACTTATCTGGTTTACTTATCTTTCTTGCACATAAGACTTTTCCTCACCAACTATGCTGATGGGAGATTTACCTCACCAATTTTGCTTATCGAAAAGTTAATTCACCAACCTCATCTTTCTCTTACATAAAAGAGTTTTTTCACCAGTGGTGTCATACATGCATAACATTTTATTTTCATACATTAGTGATATCATCCTTCTATAGTCAGCTATGACTTTCTGGGTTCCCTTTTCTTTCTTGAACTACCTCATGATATGGTCTTTTATACACAACATTGCATTATTTCATTTCACTTAATCTCACAAAAATGCATATGAGTTTCCTATTAACATATATTGGCCTACTACAACTTGTACATTTAAACTCATGATGCTTGTATGCAATGAACAATGAAAGGCAACTAAAATCCCTTACCTTTTATTATGAGCAATAGTTATTCTTTGCTTTGGCTTTGCTCTTTCCCTATCTCTTTCCTTTAGCATTACTTACTATTAGTTTTATCCTTACTTGCTCTTACTCATCTCATCTATATATTGTGTAAACATAAAATAATGCGACAACAGTTATTTTCTTATTTGAGAAAGCTTTATTCATCAGAATGGAAGGCATGAATTTAGATGGCATCATGTTATGTGCCCTATGCTTTTTTCATATGAGTGATTACAAAAACTATACGATGGCAAATGAGATTTCTTGTTAGTTATTTAGAAGCATGGTAAATATAAAAAAGTTAATTTTTTTTTTCAGTGTACCTGTTAAAGTGTTCAACGATCATCCTAACGTGATGTTGTCGCCTTAGTTGACTTGAAATGAAAGCAAGCATAAATTGTATGCAATAATTGAAGTATGTTTTTAATAATTAATAATAGTATATAAACTATGAATGTTTACCTAACTCAAGTTTTTAGATGGAGACTGGGTAAGAAGCTAATTAGTACTCAAGTCATCAATATAAACTAATGGCGATGCTAATTCTGCAAAGCATGTGAAATTTGTTTTTGTTGATTTTCGTCTTGCTCAGAAAAAGTTAAACCATGTTTCACATGTTTTTGACTACCTAGAGTTAATGGTATACGAAGAAGGGTCGAGTTAACCAAAGTAGTTGCTACAAGGGAGTTGAAGAATCACCATCTTTAAAAATATAGGTCACTTTCAATGATAAATTGTATGGTTCATCTTTTCTAGCGTTGATCACAACTTGGAATAGCTTTTGTAGTCCAAAGATTCTACCCATAACTAGAGAGAGCAAACACTTATCTTTATATCCCTGAGCTAGATTACTTGCAGGTAAAACAATTAAATTAGTTGTTGCATGACCAAAAATAAGAAAATTTGTAGATCCTATCTCATCCTCCGCAATTTTGTTCAATTTATACCTATAAGTGTATTTTATATATTAATGTCTTGATAGCTAATGAGAGTCAAAAATAATAAATGAGTGGACCTTTTAGCTCTTCACAGTTATTATACCGAACTTGTTTGCTATAATTTTGGACATTGTTCTTGCATTGTGGGCATACTCGACACCACCATCTGGTTGACACATTGACATCATTGATTACTACCTTACACTTAAATCTTATATCCTAGCAAGAAAAAAACAAAATTTCTAAATATTATATTGTACAAATGCTATATTAAACAATGATTTTAATGACGTAATAAAATAATCATACCTTATCTGTATGAATATCTAAAGCCAACAATTCTTCAATTATTTTTCGGTTTAGATGATTTTCACTAGGTAGTTTTAATTATTCTTTCAGCTGGTTCAACAAACATTTAATAATATTTTATTAGATAGTATAAAACAATGTTTAATGTAAATACACAATTTGATTGACCTTTGCATAAACGAGTGCACTTCAGGAATTTCTAGATTTATATAAATTCTTGTTGCATAAGAACTATTGAGGGATACCTCATACATAACAATGTAAGTACGTTATAAGCTATTTCAATACTTAAGATAAATGTGGATGATTTACCATTAAATTTTTTTTGACAAACATAGATAAAAAGACCATTACAATAATGCCATTAACTTCAACACATCATCCTTAGAAATTTGGCGGACGATTTTATCCTATAGAATAATATTCAAAATTTCATTATGGCACAATTAAATATAAATGTAATACTAAAACGTATATAAAATAGTAAATTTATTTTTTACAATTTTATAATCATACTCTGAGTTTTTAATTTGAATGTCTTTTCTTTGCAATACGACCCATAATGTTTGCTTCCTCAATAGATCCAATAACAACAACCTAACCTAAAACATATATAAATAAAAGAGAAGAACCTGACGTTGTAAGTAATTAATATGCAATAGTGATAACTTTAATAGATTTGTCAGAAATGGGCAGAATCTGTGACATACGTTTTATCCCTTACGTGAGCCTTCAGGCTGAAAACATCAGAGAATTTGAATCTGTCAAATGGAATCGGCAGATTATCCTCTACGACCATTTTAATAATAAAATCATTTCTAGGTAATTTAATTCTGAATTGATGGTGACTCATTTTATAACTAAATGACGCTAGTAGGAATATGAAGCCCGAAATATGATGCATGCTCCCTTCAGTAAGCAGTTGTCAGAAATGATTGGCAAACTATTTAAGTATTATGTCTTCTATTGTGCCACCCTGCAAAACATAAAACAATATATAAACGAAAATGAAGATATTAAATGAATACGAAATCAAAGGTTTCTATTAGTTTTTTTTTTACATTACTTTCTCATATAACATTAAAAATTCCAAACTGAAAAGCTCATCAGGGTTGGAAATGTTGTGAAACTCCCATACTCTTGTAACATAAGATTTGATTTGGACATTTTTACTGGAACCGTTAACCTCCGACAACAATGTATGTGACATTGTGCTGAAGTTAATAAAGCACACAATATGTACAAAAAAAGTTAAAATATCAAAAAAAAAAAAATCAGTCAGTTAGATTACAAATTGCAGAAGATATATCATAAAAATCTCGGTATATACAATATTTTTAGGTCCATTTGGACAAACACCGTCAAGTTCAACTAGTTTTCTGTTTATTAATATTCACAAATATTTGTGTGAAGTAACTCGTGACAAATCAACATACAATTGGTCGGGACTAAAGATGTGATCAATCAAATATGGATCAACTTGTTGTAATCTTTGTCCTCAACTTTTATTTATTTTAATACAATAACAAATGTATATAAAAAATTGTCTTCTTTTTAATACAAATGGATACTTATTTTCACTATAAGTCAGAATAATTCACAGTATATACACTTCATTTCCACAATGTGATTTAGTTATTATAACCCTTAAATTAGTTATCATTTATCTTATTCCATTATATAAGCCAATGCTAGATTAATATTTTGCAACAACATAATAGGAACATTTCTTTTTAACTTTAATTGATGTTGGGGAAAAATATTAAAATTTAAAGAGTTTAAAAATTCTATAGGATAAAAAACGTCTAATTCATCAAAACCATTGGATGCTCCACATATAAAATATGAACTATAATATATTTTTCTTTTTTGGTATTAAATCAATTATTACTTTATTAATGACAACAACCATTTTTGTTAGTAATTGTTATAATTGATCTATCTTTAACGTATGAATAGTTAGAATAATCATATGTTATATCAAGATATGTTTCATTGATTATTTGTTTAATTGGATTGGTGTAAATAGTAACTAATATTTTAATTATATTGATTTCTTCATTTGTTGTGCTAACTTTAACTTTAGGCGCACTTCCATCGCCAATTGATAAAATTAATTATGAAATTAGCTATCAATTTCCATCAATGTTAAACGCATATTAATAGTTAATTTATAAACTCCAAATAAAGGCCATAAATAAGATTTCATTATTGACGCATTTATAATATATTCTTTATTACCGTCTACAACCAGCAAAATTTGTCTAAAATCACCTAAAAAAAAATCTTTCCCCAAAATGAATTATTTATTTTTTCTTTGTTCGAATAGCATAAAATATCTCTATACAATCTATCTAATGTTTTAAAATAGTGTTTATGAATTATAAGAGCTTCTTCCAAAATTGTTAACTGAGTTTCTTATATTAATTTAGCTAGTTGCATTCCTTTCTTTATGTCAGTCGTTGAATATTCATCTAAATTAATAGGTATTTTGAATTTAGAATGAGCTACTCGACCCTCAAATAATAGCAATGCAGTGATACAGACAAAGCCATAACTAGCGCAAAGTTTCATTCCGACCTAAGTCTAGATATAATAACTTCATATAAATAAGTTTTACCAATTCCATCGTACCTGTAAATAAAAATAATTCTTTTTTCTCATTTTCAATGGTAAAAATGATATAATCATACACTCAAAATTGCTCCACATTTAAAGATTTAATTAAAGTGTCATGTTTACATTTTAAGTCATGAATATTATAATTTAATTCTTCAATTAACAATCAATTATGGTCAACTAAAGAAGACAAATTTTTATTAAATAATTTTTCAACTCTAGTAAAACTCTATTTTAAAATAATTGCCAGAAATAGATGGAAGAGAAATTTCTAAATTGTTATGCAACTCATATCTACTATCATCTGAAAAGTGTTTCAAAAAAAGTTAAGTTTGTTTGGGCCGTTAACTTCAAAAAACAACATAATAATTGTAAATAAATATACAACTCAAAAGCCAATTTAATGAATGTAGCCTCTTCAACTAAATTAATCTACTCACTATCATTTCCTATCAAACCATAAGCATAACATGCAAAATGAAAAGTCTAATATTCAATTTCATTTACCATTTTAATTTCTATAAAGCTTCTAAGTCTTTTAATAATATTGAAATGCATTCTTAAATAAAAAAGTTCATCAGAACTTGGATGGATATATGCAATTCTGCCAATACAATATCCTATTTTTTGCTTAGTCCATATCTTATCTTTATTTTGCCAAACCTATTTAGATAGAAATTTAGCATATGTAAGCATTTGTGCATCTTCATAAGGAGTTTTTGCTTTCATTCATTTAGTAAACATAGTTCGTTCAGAGTTTGTGTTGGATGAAATATAATTTAAATTAGAAAAAGATTTAAATAGTATATTATTCCTATATTCTAAATGTATAGTTAATTTTTCAATAACTAGTTCTCTATTGTTGGCCCTTGTGTACTAAGAAGGGAGATTGAATTGGTAGGAATTTTAAATTTTGGAGGTAATGTTGGAGAAGTAAGTTTATAAGAAAAAGTGGGAAAATAGAAGACATAAAGGACTTATACTGGTTTGGATGTTAACATTCCTTACATCCACTTTGTCATTCACTAATTGGGTATTTCACTATCACTATGTGGTGTTTTACAAAAGCTCACACTCAACTTACAATTTGTGTTTTACAAGACTCATTCATAACCTTACAAGTGTTTTCTCAAGGTTCACACGTAATCTATACAAAAGTTTTCTTTACAAGGATTACTTAAAACACCATCCCAAAAGTGTTTAATGTCTCACACCAAACCTTAAAAACTCATTTATAAAGAATTAATGAGAGAGTTGAGAAATAAATTTACAAGAGTTTTCCCATAATAAATTGTTATTCTCTTGCATTTAAGGCCATTTGGTAGAGTATTTATAGGTTTCTCTCACAAAAGAGCTGTTACAAATAAACTGTCTCCATATCTTAAAAGTTGGTGGCAAAATCATGAATTTAATGCTTGTCAGATGAAAATAGCGATCATGAATTGCTTTTTGCTCTAAATTTTGCTAAGTTGTGGTTGCAACTTTCAATTATGTCTAATGGCTAGTTACACGTGGCATTTCATCATTAGTTGATCCACAAACTAGTCGTTAGGTCCTTTTTAACCATATTAAAAGTAACGATCGCAAAATGGGAGGGTTGGTCGTTATCATCACCATGAACTAAACTGGAATATGGAGTTCTTGGATTCTCATAGTTTGTGATTGTTATGCTAAGTTGTAGTCGTAACTTTTGAATAGGCAACTGTCTTTTTGACACGTGGCTTCATTTAGTTGAACATCTTGAGTCCCTCTAACTAGTTTCAAAGATCACGATTGTGACCTCTACTATGATCATGACTATGAATTAAATTAGGCTTTCTATTTCTCAAAAATTGATGAGTAAAGGTCATGACCTAAGATTTTTGCTTGCGACTTTAGAGTCATTTTCCACACTTGACTTTTTAAGCTTCCATTTAACTTTTAATGAGTCTTATGTTAATTTATGCAAGATCAACATTTAAAAAATCATATTAGAACCTTTCAATCTATATTGTCAAGATCAAAAGAGAGGTTTGACTTAGTTTGACCAATCTAGTTCAACATTTATGTTGTATTAGAAACTCAAATAACCTTTAAATTGCCTAGCATATAAAAATATAATGACAATCTCAATAATTTTTAATTACATCAATAGTTGGGTTCTCAATATTCGAAGTCGATGAATCAATTTTTTCATAATTTTTAAGAATTGCTCAAATTCTATCAGTTCCTTTGTTTATATGTTTGAATAAATATTTAAACATTGTAGACTTGTAACAATATTCAATGCAAATGTGAGTTTCATATTTATATATATGAAAAATTACAAATTTGGTGTTTGAACTTTTTAAATATTTTCTATTTTGGTGTTTAAACACTTTTTTTTGTTCAATTAAATGTTTGAATGGGTAAAATCATTTTCAATGTGGTATTTTCTCTAATCTAAACAAGTAAAATCATTTTCATGTAGCAGTTGTTGATCATTTAGATTAGAGAAAAACACCACATTAAAAATAATTTAACTTGTACAGACACTTGATTGAACTAAAAAAGTGTCTAGACACCAAATTTGTAATTTTTCCTTATATATAAGATATTTCTTATAAGGAACTGTTGGTTTGGATTGAGATGAGGCAATCCAATAAGGGAAAGGGTAAATTAGGTTGTAAATAAAAATATAAACATACAATGCGAAAGCAACAACCATACATCAACATAAAGATTTATAGTGGTTCGACAATGTGCCCACTTCATTCCCCAAACTTTTATTTAGGCCTCCAAGCAGTATCAATGCCTCTCAAAATAGGTAGTAATTACACTTTTAGTGATCAAGAAAACCTACCCTCAAAGAGTTTCAAAATAATCCTCACTCTACCAAAATAAAAGCCACACTAAATGGTTTGAACAAATAGCTTGCTAGATGTTCTTTAGTTGATTACAAATGTTATCCAAAGTTTCTAACCTTTTTTTTATCTTTAAAAAAGTTCCTTATATAGCCAAAACTACAAACTAGCCATTGGAATAGTTGATAATCAGTCTAATAGTTTTTATACAAAACTAGTCATTACTGGTGATAACATTTGTTTATCTTGCAATGGATAGCTCCAAAGCCCGTTGTTGGTTTCTCAATGCCCATTAGAGGTTGTTCAATGCTTGTTGCAAATTCCATAATGCCTGTCGGATGGTCAAGAACACTTTAACATCTATAACATTTGCTTAATGCTCATTGCGCGTTTCTCAATGCCAGTTGGAGTGTGATAAATGCCTGTTGGAGTATGATCAATGCCTATTCTTGTATGAGCTTTGTGCTCTGCTTTTCAAAATCTGCAAAATGCTTCAACACCTATTGGAGAATTCGCAATGCCTGTTGGCAGCACCTTTAACAGTTGTCGAGATATGAAGTGTGCTTCATTAAAGGGTATAAAAGTTTTAACTCAATCTAGAGTGTTTCTTCAATGCCTATTATGAATATGTAATGGATGTTGCTAAGTTTAGTATAGCTCAAACTATAGCACTTCTCTAACATTTGTTATGAAAGGACAACGCCTGTTGGAAATTGCTCCATGCTCGTTAAATGGTCTAATTTGTAGCATTTGTTCATAGGATATAAAAACACTAAAATACAATCATTAAAACTTCTCTTGATTTTGTTATTGTTTTGTTATCATTCAAAACACAACATTCAAAGTAGATGAGTGAGACCAATGCCTTGGAGTCATATGTTCTCCAAATATTCTTCCCATTGACATAACATTCTCTCCCTTTTTGAATGATGACAAAACCAAGATGCTTTGATACTAAAATATTCAAAACTCAAGAATACACAAAGGATACCAAATGTCAAAATACAAAGTTGGATTCCAAATACACCACACAGGATACCAAATGTTAAATGTTAAAAACATACTAGATGTTATACTACCAAAATAGTTTAAATAAGAGTATCCAAACAAATAAGTGATACCAATCAAAGCATCCAAACATTTTTCCTCTTTTTGTCATCACGACAAAAAGATGTACTAAAAGAAAAATAAAAAAATCTCCACTTTCTTTGGATCAAATTTCTTAAAAACAAAGTAAACATCTAAAACATGAATTACTTAGAAAAGGAAAACTCCCTCTATCTAAATGCTTTCTTCTAAGAAATTTCTTAAGATACTTAAACAATAATCCAGTTAACATTACTTCAGGTCACATGTTCTCTTCACAGGTTGATGAAAGCAAGAGAGGAAGGATGGTTACTAGAGATTGATAATTCAAACTCCCTTTAACAAAAACATGTTAAACAATAAGGCTAGATAGATATACATTATAGTTTATGAATTCCAAAATACAATTGTCTCTTCAAATTCTGCAGCTCCACTCACCATTTGATTCTCCATTTTAAACAAAGGGTGAAAAGCCTTCAATAATGCAAAATTAAAATCTCTTTGGTACCCAGTTTAGCAATATAAGCATGTTTTTCTCTCAACTTAGTATAACAAAAGTGTGCTTTATGGTAAAATTTTCCATAATAAAAGCATTGACAAATGAATGTTCTCCGAAGCTCATTTGTAGAGCAAGTGTAAGGTGGCTGCCTAAAAGATTGATGACTAAAATGTGAAGGAACTCGTGCATTCTTAAAATACTTAGTTCCATAAATAAAGGCATGATTTGCCTTTGGCCTATGTGAATGTGAGCAATTAGAGTTGTGCTTATGTGATTTTGATAAAGGTAAGAGAGTTTTAGCTTTGGTAGAAGCTCTTACAAATTCGCTTTAAAGTGAAAAGTTTAGAATGATCAAATGCTAAGCCATGCCTATCCTTTGAAGTCTTTTGAGAGCCCAAAATAAGATCAAGTTTTTCTTTTCCTTTTGTTAAAGAAGCAAGTGAATCCTTCAAAGTTGAGATCTTTTTCTTGAGACTCTCATTTTGAGAAGAAATGATTTCATAAAACTTATTTTCTTTGTACAAAACCTCATTTTCCTTTTGTAATAGCTCAAACTTTTCTTTAATTTCATAATTCAGTTTCAAATTTTGTTTCTTTCAAAACTTTTATCAAGATAATTATTGGTAGATTTTAAGGCCTCAATAAGATTTTTAATAGTAAACATGTCTACCAACTCTTGATCATCCTCATCTATATCACTATTAAGAGAGCTAAAACATATTTGTTTCAAAGAGTTCTCCTCTAAGATCATAAGATGAAGATTAGTTCTTTCTCTTCTTCCCATCCTTGATTATTTTTTATCCTCACTTAGTTTTGATGCATTAGAGTCATCTTAAGTGGCTTTATAGGCTCTATTCTCTTCTTCTTCTTATCCTTTCTCTTAGCTCTGGCTTTAGGACAATCTGCTTCATATGGCCAAGTATTCCACATCTATAGCATTCAATCTACTTAAGTTTTTCTTTTCCTTTCTTCTTCAGCATCCTTCTGAATTTATTTGTTAAGAGGGTTACCTACTCTTCATCATCTGAGCTAAGGCATTTGAAGTTAGCTTTGAGTATTATCTCAATCTTCTTCTTATTTACATCCTCAGATATGGATAAAGCTTTTCTATTCAGGCTCATCTCATGGTCAATAAGATTGCCCAACAACTCATCAAGTGACATGGTCTTTAAGTCTTTGAATCCTTGAAAGATGTGATCTTGCCAAGCCACTCTTAGGCAGACACTTCACAACTTTCATCATAAGTTCCTCATTGGTGAATATTTTTTCAAGACCCTTCATTTCTCCAACACAATGAATTGATCATATATTCTTGAGATTGTTTTATCATGCTTTATTAGGAAGGTTTCATACTAGAAAATGAGGGTCTATATCTTGTTTTTCTTAACTTGATTTGTTCCCTCATGTGCGATCTTGAAGGCCTTCCAGATTTCCTTGGTAGTTAGCTTTATGCTCACTTTGTTGTACTCACTTTTTCTTGAAGCATAAAAGAGCATATGGATGGCCTTGTCATTATTGGCAATTTGTCTTTTTTCTTTATCAAACATCTCATTAATGTCTTTTTCTATTTGAGTCCCATTAGTAAGTGTCTTCATTTGAGTGAATGGACCTTTCTCTATAATTCTCCACAACTAAATGGATTCAGATATGAGAAAGTAATATATTATGCTCTTTTAACACTGGTAGTCTATTTGATTAAAAAGGAAGGTCACATGACTAATTGACCTTTTGGTCTATGCTCATTTTGGGTTGTCATGATCGTATCCCTCTTACACATAAGCTTTAAAAGAGGTTTGGCTCTAATATTAATTAATGGTTTGGATGGAGATGAGGTAACCTTAGGTTATAAATAAAAACATAAACGCACAATGCAGAAGCAACAACCATAAATCAATATAGAGATTTATATTGGTTTAGTAATGTGCCTACTTCACTCTCCAAGCTTTCACTTAGACCTTTTTTATTCTTTTTTCTAAGCTTAAGAAAAACCTTCCCTTTTCCAGGCTAGGAAGAACCTTCCCTTTTCCAAGCTCGAGGACAACCTTTACAATTGCTCTCTTTTAACAAGGAATAAGAGAGCTAACCCAATCCTTGGTATTTTTCTATGTACAATACCAACCTTTTAATCACCAGTAAGGATAAATCCAAATAGTGTCAATAACTCTCAAAATATGCAGCAATTATACTTTTAGTGCTCAAGAAAACCTATTCTCAAAGAGTTACAAAATATTCCTCACTCTACCCAAATTAAAGTAACACCAAAAGGTTTGCACAAATGGCTTGTTAGATGCTCTCTAGTTGATTACAAATACTCTCTAAAGTTTTTAACTTTTTTTTTGTCTTAAAAAATGTTCCATATATAGCCAAAACTACAAATTAGCTATTGGAATAGTTGATAATCAATCTAACAGCTTTTTCACAAAACTCACCATTAGAGCTGACAATGCTCGTTGATTCTTAGCAACGCCCATTTGTCGTGCAATGAATAGCTTCAACGCCTATTGTTGGTTTCTAAATGCCCATTGGAGGTTTGTTCAATGCCCATTGCGAATCCCATAATGCTTGTTAGATGATCTAAAACACTTTAGGCATTTGTAGCATTTGCTCAAAGCCCATTATGCTTTTCTCAACGGTCGTTGGAGTTTGATCAATGCCTGTTAGAGTATGATCAACACTTGTTATTGATTTCTCAAAAAGTATGAGCTTTGTGCTCTATTTTTCAAAATTTGTAAAATGCTTCAACGCTTGTTAGAGAATTCGCAATGCCCGTTGGCAATACCTTCAACAATTATTGAGATATGTAATGTGCCTTGTTGCAGGGTCTAGAGGCTTTACTCAATCTAGAATGTTTCTCTAATGCCTATTGTGAATATGCAACGCCTTTTGCTAAGTCTAACATAGCTCAAACTAAAGCACTTCTCCAACACCTATAGCGAAAAAATGATGCCCATAGGAAATTGCTCCATGCCTGTTGGATGATCCAGATTGCAACACTTGTTCATAGGATATAAGAATATTAAAATACAATCATTAGAACTTTTCGTGATTTTGTAATTATTTTATTATCATTCAAAACACATCATTCAAAGTAGAGGAGTGAGACCAGTGTCTTGGGGTCACATGTTTTCCAAACATTCTCCTCATTGACACAACAGGAACAACAAAATCGATTATCAATTTTTTCATTATTTTTAATTACAAACATACAATTATCTCTTTATTTAAATATAACAAATCCATTATCATCAATAGTTATTTCATGCAAATACTTTTTTGGAAAAAAATTACGACATTTTATTATTTTGCATGGGTTAATAGGACCACATGGACCATGTATCATAAATTTTGAAATAATTTGGCGCACATCATCATCAATTTCTTTAAATGGTAATTCAGGATAAATGATTGAATCAATATCAGAAGGTATTTAAAGTTGACTATCTTTATGCAACCATACTAAGTAATGAATGTGTGTAACCTCATTTTGGAAATTTGACCGTGTATAAAAAAGCAACAACTTAACTAAAAATTTCATGTTTTTTAATATCCTCTATTAATTGTTCAATTTTTACATTGAATACATGACAAATAATATCAGGTCTATTTTTAAGCCTTTAACTACGAATATAATTAAGCATTCTTTGAATCTCTGGCTACAATTGATTGTAGGCAAAAGTCATAAACAAATCCGAGTGTCTATAAAATTTACATATTGTCATGACATCATGATAGTGTTCAATTATGTAATGGGGACTCCTAGTGTTGCTCGATGGTAGAATTATAACTGATTTTTTTTTTGTTATCTCATTAGAATCAGTACAACCTTGACATATAGCATCTTTTATTTGTGAATATGTCTCAAATCTTAATTCCTATTTATTTCATCGAATATAATCCAATCTTTCTTTCGCAACACATGACAATGCTTTAACTATATATTGTTGAAATAAAGAACCTCCTCTTATTGAAGTTTTTTTTTTCCCTCATTTGGACGTTGTTGTAATATATAAGCATAATATTCACAGATTTTAACATATTTCCTACTAAAATTGTGGTTTTCACCAGTAGATTTATATTCAATATTTGCTTTATATTCCTCCTCATACGTTGCCATAAGACTTGGGTAAAGAATGCTAATTCGTTTTAATTTTCTTGATTTATGTTCAATAATTATATCTCTATCTTTATCAAATGCACCCAAATCTCCAACAATCAAACTAGCCATTTCAAAAGATGATGGTAAATTATATTGAGTATTATCTTGAGATATTCTTCCCATTAACTTTAATTGCACAGGCAAAAATCATTCTCTTTAAATCTATTGCATACCATATGAACTGATTTAATAATTTTATTATATTCATCAAATATTTCCATAAGACCCATCACAATAATTTCATTTATCGATGCATGTAATTTGGAATTATATAAAGAAGTTCTATTACGAACCTCATTCTCTATATCATACACACACGGCAATAATGAACCAATAAGATGATGATTTTGGCCGCAAATTTTAAAAATATACGGTCCTAATTGTTTATTTATTTCATAATCTGTTTCTCACTCATTGATAAAAATGCAAACATCGAATTATAAAGACGAGTATTTTCTTTGAATTTTCCTGAACAAGGATGACCATTATGTTGCAATAAATTGTCAATATGGTAATAACGACAAATTTACCCAACCATTCTTACAACACATTTTATAAATTTTTTGACCAAACTGCCTGGACGCGCCCACACACTCAACTAACCAATAAAATACTTAGAATGCTAGAATTACAAGTACTGTCTATGATTAAAAAGTGCATACTTGTTAAGAAAGAGCATAAGGGTTTTACTTTTGCTATTTGTAGCAGCACTTGTTTGTGAGGAACATATGTTCTTGGAGTTCATAATGCGTCTTCTTTTTCTTTGTTTTTCAGTTATAAATGACACATTTCTATAGTCTATTATAGCATTGCAAATGACTTAATATTTTATATATTTAAAATATATAAAATTTAAATATAGATTACTTGTTACATTCGGTAAAGCACTAACAACATTATCAACTAAAGCATTTTCCGCTCCTAAGTATGAAGTGTTAGGAAAATCTTTTCGGATGTTCAACTGAATGTCACTAGATATCCTGACTGAGGCATCTTTCTAGTGAAAAAAGTTTCTTTACATTAGATGTGTTGTATACATTACAACTATTAGAATTAATTATACTCATTATTAATACCTGAATTCAAATTATCAAAATATATAGGAACATCATATAAGTTATTGAATGTTGCATCGACATCAACATTAAATTCCATACTACAATATAATAGGAAATCAGTATGAATTAAAGATAATGAAAATGTTACAAACATAATGACATGATGAAAAAGGTTAAGAAGTTTTCCTGCATGAAGAACGTACTTTTGTGCGGTTGAAAAGGATTCAACGGTATAGATCAAATAATTTCAAACGCAAAAGAAACAGATGCATTTAAAAACAGTGAAAAAATTTTAGAATAAATAGAACAATGTAGTGGTGGACCCCCTTTTTTTTTTTTTTTGAAACAAAGGTGGTAGCATTTACTATTTTTAATATTAAATCATAAATTAAAACATGTCAGCATGTACTGTTAACATAATAATTAATATAATATAGCTTGTAAATACTACTAATTAGTGAAACTATATAGTTTCACTTTATACCATAAGTTTATCACTGAATTACAAGTACAAAGCAATTATTAATTAAATCATGTAGATATGAGTTACAAATATTATTTCTTACTAAAACATTGCATAATATTATTTATAATTTATTATTACAAATAGAAAGAGAGCTGTATGAGAGTCAGATAAATCGTATGAACTAACTTTTTTTTTTTAACATTTTAACTACAACAAAGATATCTTTATTTTATATGTTTAGAATGAAATTCTATAAGATTATATATGGTAATAGATTAATTGGTTCGCTTTGCAAAACAAAGCTTAACTAATTTTTTTTTTTTTTTTTATAAATATGCATAACATCATTTGTGTTTATGTTTATAATATTAATTTTGTTCCATGAATACTGCAGTCTTTCTTTATATTTTATATTTTCAAAATAACTCACTTATTATATAGCTCATCTATATTGATTTTAACATATAAAGGAAAAAAACAAATACTTTTTATAAGTTGGAAAATTTTTTTAAAAAACAAATACTTTTTATAACTTGGAATTTTTTTTGTCACATAATAAAAGAAATAAAAATATTAAATATGTACATGAAAATTATATTGATTATGGATTTCTTTTTAAAAAAACTTAAATCATGCCGTGTAATATATCTAGAATAAAATTATATAAGATTGTACATATAAAGTTGTCAACTAATTTCACTTCAAAAAATATTTAACAAACTATTTTATAACTATTTGTATGATTCTTTGTGTTTATGTTATAATATTCTAATTCCGTCATCAACTATGTTTTTTTCTCCTTAGATTATGCAATTATTATAATTATTATAAAATTGATATATGATATGAGCACTTGGGAGTAGTAAATGGAATTTAAATATGAGTCATTCAAGTATTAAATATTGAATAAATGACATCATCAACTATACTAATTCCATTTTGGGATTAGTTAATATGTATTTGTTTTTAAAAAACAATATACTATTAACAAAATAAACAATGATGATAACATAGTATATTATTAAAATACTACTTTGTGTTTCTTTATTCAAGCTAGTAAATTGCATGAAAAACGCAAAATAGAAAAATTAGAATAAAAAATTAAGTATTATTTTTCCAATAAATTTAAGTAACAATTATAGAAAAATGGTTCCGATGCCATTTATTTGTTTTTGTAGTAAGAAAATCAAAATAGACTTTACAGCTAATTCAACGGGAGTAATATTGACTGTAGAATTCTTTCTCCATGGCCATGCTTTTGACCGATATCCTTATGGATGAGCCCAAAAAGATACTGCATGTAGACTTTCGTTTTAAATTGTGGATTGATATATATATATATATATATATATATATATATATATATATATATATATATATTAATTTATGATTAAGTTTTGAATAAGATAAAAAAGAAGTCAATATTCTAAATCTTAGCTATAAATGAATCGACATTCAAATTAAAATTGTAATAATTAGAAAAAGGAAAAATCTAAAAAATATATATATATGTCAAAGTTTTATGTGTCTAGTTTCATGCACTTCAAATAGTTGCAAATTAGAGTCTGTTTAGAGAAAGATATGGCTATCTAAGAGAAGAGAAGTAAATATGCCAAATCAATATAGGATAAAAATGAAAATAAGGAATTCTTGTGATTCTTTTGTGATTTCTTTTTTATTCTTTAAAATGATTTAATTATGACTATTTGAGAAGTTTTTCTATCATCCTAAGGTTATTTTGACTTCTAAAAATGCGTATATGATACTTAATATTTTCCTATTTTAAATAAGACAACTATAAATAGAAAATTTTTAGTATGTATCCTAATTATGTTTGGATTACACAATAAAAATAATAGTAAGCTATTTTTCTGGTTAAGAAATTCTAATCCTAATATAAAGGGATACTTAAGAAATTCAAAGAGGGAGCATTTGGAAGGTGGAAGGAATCCTTCCACAGGAGTTAATAACAATAACTTATAGGATCGAAAATTCTACACTTCGCAGATTTTTAGCATTCTTCTTCTTTTTTTAATTTTTTTTTTTGTTTTGTTAGTTTTATTAGTTTTGTTTATTTTTATTTTATATTAAGTTAATTTAACTAGTGCGCTGATGTAACTTGATTTTGATGATTTAATTTAAATAATTTGATTTTTCATTATTCATGCAAGTATTTACAATTTTACTTAATACTATTAGATACTCGATCACTTTTTGATTAATAATTTGTTGTAAGTTAAATTCCAAAACACAATATCTATAACTTGAAATAGATAGCAACATGATAAGAAAATAATTAGATTAAAAGGATTACTAATTTGACTTGTTGTAAGCATTAGATTATGGGTCTTAGGATATAAAGCCCAATGGTGAAAATCGCTAAATACATTCCCCAAACTGCAAGGAGAAATCAATGAAGGAAAAGGAACAAGACCTTGGGACACCTTTGAAAAACCCAAAACCAAGCCTACCACTAAACCCAAGTCCACAGTCAAGCCCAAACTACCAGGATTAATGGGTTGTACAACCCATAAAGCAGCGCTATGCAATGAAAAAAAAAAAAAACAAGGTTGTACAACCCATTCTAGTAGGGGAACCTTCTAGAATTGATCCCCTCCTGAAACTCTAAGGCTATATAGCCCTAACATATAGATGTACGACCCATTTTTCATTGTACAACTTGCATGCAAACTCTAATTCCAAGAGATCCATCCCCCTTTCCGTGATTGGGCACAAACACTCTTCAACTAGAACCATTTTTTTGTTATGTGCATTCATCCATCACCTATAAATACCTCCCCACTTGAAAAGGAGGGAGACACTTGGAAGCCTTAAGGTTACTTTGCCAAGTGAGGAACTTAAGGTTCTAAGGATCTTTAGAGCCTTCTTGTGATTCTGTTTGACATTAAAACATGTGACTAGTGCTTTGGCCTTGCATTTTTTTCCCTTCTGAGTTGCGTGCTAACCTCTTTTATGGTAAACCATGCACATGAATGTCCAACTCTTTATGAGCTATATAGGGAGAGGAATCATCAATCCTAAGACCCCTTTGAAATGATTTTTGTCTTAGACAATCAAAAGTACTCAAAATCCTTGCATTCTTATGTTTATGCTTCATCATGTTTCATAACCTATATCTTTGTGTTTCTTTGGCATTGTCATATCTTAATGTGATGTTGGAAGTGTTATTATGGACTTAGATGCATATTTAGGTAACTTGACTATGGATATATGATAAGGTGGTTGATGATTTCATTTATTTTTTTGATTCCTTTTATTAGTTTATTTATATGCCCTGGCCACTAACTTATGTATTTTCATGGTGTAGGTGTTTTGCTTGAGTTAGACCATGACTTTGGACTTGACCACCATCCCATATGAATAGGGATGAGATGATTATGTTTGAATGGATGTATGGATATGCATGATAACTCGTGTACTATGGTGCATGACCCCCTCTCGTTTTTTGAGATGATTATGTTTGAATGGATGTATGGATGGGCATGATGATCCCTATACCATGATGCATGACCCCATTCCCTTTGAATTGATGATTTGATTGGCTCGATTATGCTAAAGGCATGCCTAGGACCATTAAATTGGACTCATTAATAACTTGATTAAAATATTAAAAGTGAACCAAAGATGCCTAAAGGTTGGATTCTGATATCTAAGTGGTTTAGGGGTGCTTAACCTATTCCCTAAGCCATACCCAATTTTGAACCCAATCTCTGATGGGGGTGAATATGAAATGGGCCTTTTAATTGACTTAACTTAGACTTAAATTTTGCATTTCCCAAAATCTTGTCCCGATTAAAGTTGGGTGGCGACTCCATAATTTTTAGGGATGGTATCAACATATTGTCCCGACATGGTCCCCTTGATGACCATAATTTGGACTTAAAGTTTTGAACATATGCAAAGGCCTAAAGGATCCCTTGTTGATCTAACATGCACTATGCATTGGGATCATTACCAATGTAAGTACCTCCATCCTCTCAACCCCTCATTAGTCCATAAAAGGATGAAGTCACAAGTAAGATTTCACTTATGTGCATTCACACTTGTGTGAATAATCAATGTTAAAGGGTTATTGAATAAATTAATTATCACCTTTTCATAAGTTAGATAATTAGTATTTAGCAACATATAATTTAAGATTATTCAACTATTGCATGAATAATTAAATTTGGATTATCTATCATTAAAGTTAAATAGGATAGATTAAGTAAAACCAATTATCCTAGCTTTTCATCTTTGGCTTATTTTATTTTACTAAATTTATAGTTGTTATTTTAATTAATTAATTTATTATTTTAGTTATAAATATCATTTTTTTATTAACTCAAGTAATAATAAAATTAATAAATTTGTATACTTAATATGTAATTCTCTTGGGAATGATATCTTATTCACTACTTTGTTATTTGGATGATTATGTGCACTTGTAAATTTTCTCTATCGTGTTTTTGATACTATTGTTGGAGATTTACATGTTAGTATCAATACTAAGTATTTTTTTTTTATTAATTTAAACACTTATAGTATAAATTTTTAGTTTATTTTTTTTATCTTTAATACTTTTTAATTGTTTTCATATTTTTGTTTATTGATAGTTCTTATTGTGTCTTTCTTTTAATTCATAATTTGCACAGTTAGGATATTTTTTTTTTATCTTCTTCGTTAATCATTGTAAGTTAGATTAATTTTGGTCTTTTTATCTTTTATTCTTTTATATTTTTCACATATTTCTTTTATTTACTTAGTAATCTTCTCCCTCCTTTTGGTCTTTAATTTCTTTTTTTTCTTCTTATATATATTAGATTAAGGATTTAAATTTTTTTTATTTCTAATTTTAGAATTTTCTACGATTGTTTTTAAATATCTTTTATGTATTTTCTCTTTTCAAGTTTGTGCAGTACAAGTTAGTTTTGAGTAGCTTTATTTCATTATTGATTTTTATTTTCTTTTCTTATTTTTATATTTTTTTATTTTGTTCATTTATGTAATTTTATTTATATTTATATTTTCCCTTTGTTTTTGTTAGACTATGTTGATTTAACCTAAGTTATGAACCTCTTTTTATCTTGACAATAGAAATTGATCAATTCTAATGCTTTCATTAAGTGTTGTCTTGCAAATTATAAGTTAGATTTTGTCATTGGAAGTTGGATGGAGTTCAAATCTCCAACCTTATAAAGTTCACTCTAATTCATGATAAGTGTATTGTAGATCGCGATCACAAATCAGTCACAAGGAAGGATGAAGCTAGGCCAGAGGAATTCGCGAACAAATTTGCTGCTGCGACACACCCAAAGTTGGCAAAGCCTTAGTCACAAAAGAATTTGTGGTGTGTGTCACGCCTGACTTTCATAGTGACGAAGGAGGGAACTAAAGCCACAAGCACAACTTGCCAAGTATCCCAGGTGTCCGTTGAAGATAAAAATTCAAGGGCAAAAGTTTGTTCGCGACTGCAGCTCAAACAGTTGAAGTTTTCACTTCAAATAGAGGAATTCACAGTCTCAATCACACCCAAGACATTGATATCTCGCGACCATGACTTTTGACAGTGGTTAGAACACAATGACTATATTTTTCTGGATGACCAACGAAAGGCTGACATGTGGACTAGCTGTTAGACACAAACGGTGTTTTACACTGAAATTTTTAGTTCCTCTATGGAAATTGAAAATTCACAACTGCGAAAAGGTAGTGACGACCGCGACTTCAGCTTGACAAGCATTTAATGTTGAATCTGCCTAATACATCTTAGAGATTTGTTGATAGTTTTAGTCTAATGTCTCTTTGGTGGATATGAGCTATAACTACTCCACCAAACAAATGTAAATGAAAGAGAATTTATTAATTTGTAACCATACTCTTGCTAATTTGCTACTCATTCTTTCAATTATTGTTTATACTTTAGTGATTGTTTGGTGTGAGCAATAAACACCATTGTAAGAGGTTTTAGTGTGAGCCTTGAAAACACTTGAAAGAGGTTTTAGTGTGAGCCTTGAAAACACTTGAAAGAGGTTTTAATGTGAGCCTTGAAAATACTTGTGAAAGGTTTTTAGTGTGAGCCTTGAAAACACTTGTAAGAGGTTTTTGTGTGAGCCTAGAAAACACAAGTTGTAAAAGTTTGGTGTGAGCTTGGAAACACCTTTTGAGTTGAGTGAAATACCCAATTGTAGAGAATTAGGAGTGGACATAGGGTTGGTTAACACCTGAACTACTAAAAACTCTTGTGTCTATTATTCTCTTCTTCTACTCAACTTCTTAAACACCTTATCCCTCATTTTAATTTTTTTTAATTAAACACCAATTCAACCCCTCTTATTGGTGCCCTAGGCCAACCGTTTTAATTGTTTTTATTCTTTAAATCTTTTTAACATGTATGGATGTAATGAATCGAATAAAAAATGAACTTATTACCTTGATTAAAAAAATAAACTTTCTTTCTAGGTAAATAGAGTATTTATGTTCTAATGTTGCTCACAACTCTTTTTCAAGGTGTTAATAGTATGGTGGACTCCATGCTTGCATTTATCACTAATTGAGAAATCTTTATCCACCATCAAATATGGTCAAGCTTCATATATGTCGGTTTATCACTAGCAGCAATACATTTGGTACCTAAATGTGAGCATCAACTTTTGGTCCCTAGGATGCAAGCCTAGTGATGAAAACTATTGGATTTATTTCTTTAAGAATGCAAGGGAGAGTTATAACAAGAAAGGATCAAAGCTTAGGGAGGCCTTATATCAAAGCCAAACTAAATCCAAAACCCAAATTAATGATCACCAAACTATCTTTCAGACTGTTGTACAGTCCAACACCTAGTTGTACAACCAAGGTTGAAACACTAATCAATAAGAGAATTTGGAACCTTGACCCTTATTAATCATCTGGCTGTACAACCAAGATAATAATTTGTACAACCAAAACTTTTGGCTGCATATACTAGATAGTTTATGACTCTTATATATTGTGGGTTGGGAATGAAGTGAAACCAAAGTTATCATAGCTTTGGTGTACCTTTCTCCTTCTATAAATACTTCCCATTTTGAAGAAGGAGGATAGGCTTAGAAAATCCTAACAAAACTCTGCTAAATTTTCTTCATGAACACTTAAAAACACAAAAACCTAAACCTTAACACATTTGCTCAAAGATCTAAGGTGGTTCCCTAAATGATGCCTCTAAGGGCAAAACAACAAGTTAAGAGCATCCTAGTTCCTCTCTAACCCCTTTCTTTCTTTCCCTATCTTCTTATTCTTTTTTATTAAAAACCTAGTCTAGGTGAGCTGTACAGACCTATTATGGTCTATACATACCACTAAGAAAGCTACACAAATACAACCTTCTTTTACTATGGAATAGATTGTAATTCTTCTTCTTCTCTATCCGACTTCTTCTTTCTTTAGGGCCTTTTATGGGTGTCTTGTGAGCTTTATTAATAAAACAGGGCTAGGTTTTATGACCTAGGACTCCAATCCATTCAAAAAATATGGCAATGATCAAGTCTTAGGTTTTATTTTTATTATTTTCATGCCCTAAACACCTTCTTTATGATTCATATTTTCTTATTTGGTATGCTTTTTTGTTTTAGCACCATTTTAGCTATGACTAAGAGAGGAATTTATTATTCCAATGACCTTAAGAGTCTTAGTATTTTGGTTATTCTTTTTTATTATTGTTATAATCTAATTACCATCACCTTGAAAGGGGTGACTAGATCTCTAGCTAATTCATTCCATTCACTATCCCATGGATGATTGTCTTGATTAGAGTTAAAGAGAAAGATAAACTCTTAATGACCTCTATTATGTCATACCTCATGTGTAGTGTCTTACACAAATTCTTGGCCTTATTATATACACATCCTAATCTCTCAAATGGTTACTGGTGTATTTAAGGGTGTTTTAGTTCTTTGAGAGCGTCATTGGGGAGGGTTCAATAAACCTAGGATCCAATTTGTTGGTACTTTGTTCAAGTCCTTAACTATCCTCCAAAGTACATTTGCTTACCATATTTATTATGTCATATTCATCATGAACCATGTGTTTGTATTTTCTGTGTTATCATTATTATTTCATGATTCATGTGATGTTGTGATTGTGATGATTTTGGACATATAATATAGTTAGGTTCCCTTTACTTAGAGGAAATTTGGTGAGATCCTTTTCTTAGTTGCATTTCTTTATGCTTTATTTCATTGCCTTAATTTCTTGATGACCACTGGCTTGTTTTCTTCTTAATGTGTAGATGGCTATGAAAGTGTATGCTAATATTGATTAGCATATTTTGTAACATCCCTAGCCACATTCATTAGCATTATCACATGAGCATATGCATTAGATAAATAATCATTTAGAAGCACCATTGCATTTGGGGACACTTGAACATATATGTAGTGTTTGTATAGTTGTATGTCAAATTGTTGTATGTTGTGTGCATGTTATAGTATCATAAATAATGGTGGTTTAGAGCTTAACTAAAAGTATAATGAGTATCTAGAAATTAGAAGATGGATGGAAGTGCTTAATGAGTGAAGAAGAGGGACTAAAAGCAAAACTTTTAACTTTCAACTAATAGGAAACCAGCCCCAATCTTTTGACTTATTTAAGATAAAAATACAGACCATTAGG
>CATIWR010098330.1:0-18745 GCA_949677035.1 Omphalea diandra | reverse complement strand
AAAGGGAGAAGAGAAATGAGTAGAAAAGAAACACATGATTTATAGTGATTCGAGTATAAACGACCCTACGTCCACTCCTCAATTCTTAGAAATTAGGTGTTCCACTATCTTTCAAAGGTGTTTTCAAGCTTACACCAAACTTTTACACTTGTGTTTTGAAGGCTCACACAATAACCTACACTCTTGTGTTTTGAGGCTCACACAACAACCTTTACACTTGTGTTTTAACAGGCTCACACAACAACCTCTCTTAGTGTTTTGACAGGTTCACACTATAACCTACTACAATTGGTGTTTATGCTCACACCTAACAATGACTTAAAGAATAGAAAAGATTGAATAGCAAAATTGCAAGAGTTTGGGTGCAAAGTTATCAATTCTCTTACATTTACATCTGTTTGGTGAGGTATTTATAGCATCTACCCACCAAAGAGACGTTGCAATAAAACTAGTACAAAATCATCAAAGTGTGCTAGACAGATTTTTGCATTAAATGTTTAACAGTCTTAATTCGCAGTCGCTACTACTCGTTAGCGGTCGCGAAATCCAAAATCCATACAGAAAATCCTGTTTGTGTCTAACGACTAGTCCACGTGGCAGCTTCTCATTAGTTCACTAGGAAAATATAGTCGTTGCCTTTCACCTACTCTCAAAAGTAGAAATCGCGATTTCTCTTGTACAAGACGCAGCTGTGGACATGAATTCATCTGCCAAAAGTGTTCATCTTCCTCTTTTGGGTTCGCGGTCTCTACCAATAAGTTTCCATCGTGATTTTTGTCTTCCAACGATTACCTGGGACACTTGTCATGTTGTGGTTGTGGACTTAATTCCCTTTTGAGTTACTTTGAGATTCGTAATCG
The DNA here is from genome assembly GCA_949677035.1 of Omphalea diandra. Taxonomy (NCBI): domain Eukaryota; kingdom Viridiplantae; phylum Streptophyta; class Magnoliopsida; order Malpighiales; family Euphorbiaceae; genus Omphalea; species Omphalea diandra. The sequence goes on along the minus strand of CATIWR010098330.1, from coordinate 17,885 downwards.
CGACTAAGGCATGACTTACACCGAGAATTCGTTTGTGACTCCGGCTTTCCTTTCTTTGAATTGGTCATGGTAGAGAAATGGCCCGCGAATACGTATGTCCAATTTGTCAACCTGGCTTGGTTTAGTTCGCGGTCGTGATTTATCAAGTTGCGGTTGCAAATTAGAAGGCACTAGCTTACTTTAGAGATTTTTTAACTCCATCCAACTTCCAATGTAAAGACTAACTAAAAACTACAAAACAATACTAAATTTGAAACATTAGAATTGATCAATCCCCTTTGTCAATATCAAAAGAGGTCCAAGACTGAGGGTTAACCACCCTTGTCCAACAATCTCCCATTTTTTTATTTTGACAACATAGATTGATCCTAAGTGAAAAATAATATAGAAATGTGAAGTTAGAGTATTGCATGAATGATTGCTTAAGATGAAACTTCTAAGTTTGGCATTCAATCAATCAAAGTGAAATTTCTAAAAAGCTAAGTATGATGCTCATGATGCTCCCCCTTAATATATGCTATAATTTTCAAGTTAATATTCATTTTTAAACAAAAATACTTACTATCTCTCTCCCTTTGGTAAGATCAAAAAGAGAGTGTAAGGGAAATGAGAAACAATTATAAGCATACATAAGGAGTAAAAGAAGAATATTTTTATAAAGATAAAAAGCATCACACATAAGACAATGTATTGCAAGAAAATAACTTTTTTTTATTTACATAACTGTGGGATCACAATATTTTGTTAAACAAAAAAAAAAAACAAAAAAATAAAGAAAATGAAAACAAATACAAAAGATCCCTAATCTAGACGAGTGGAGAATCATTATCATCTCTGGAAGATGGTGCCTTTTGTGCTTGCATTGCTCCCTCGGCTTCATCCCCATCCTCAACGTCGTCTTCATTGCCATCTCCATCTTGTGTATCATCAAATTCGATGAAGTCCGGAAGATGGCAAGGAGGAACTCCTAGTTTTTCTTAAAGATCCACCATATCACTGTGAAGATGTGAAAGGAAGCGGAACCTTCTCTTCATCATCCTCATTAGTTTATCCAACTTTTGATCAATAGTGGCAAGAGATAACTTCATCTTGGCTTTTGGTTGAAGAGGAGGGACTTGTATGTTGCCTTCTTCAATTTGAATCCTCTTTCTCCTTGAAGCTTGGGAGGTTTCCATCTTATTTGCCCCTATCACACCAAGGGTATAAACATATGTGTCTGGATGAATGGCCTTGGCATTTATGAGATAGGTTAGGTCTAGAAAGTTTTAAGAGGGAAAGAGCTTCTTGGTGAGGAATTTCTCTTTCTCCCCATTAAGTGCTCCAATAAAATGGTAGATGGCTATAATGTAAGAGGGCAACAGAAACTTGCTTTTTGGTTTTGTACTCATATGGATCAATTGATTCACAAGGTAACGGCCGGTTTGGATTGGTTTATTCTTGACAAGGCAAAACAAGAATGCTAAGTCTTTTTGAGAAACCTTCTCTTTACCATCACCTCTTGCGTTCATGAAGAAGGTGATGATGCAATGAAGGATCCAAAGGGGTAGGGACTTGATGTTTTTAGATAAAGAAGAACGGGGGTCGTGTTTGGTTTCAATGGAAATCTTTGACCAAAATTCGGAGTATATAATGTCAAGTGCAGAGATGATAAAGGGAATGTGTTCTCCGACTTGCAAGTTGAAAAGGGAAGACAATTGGTCAAAGGTAATGAAAAAAGGGTCGCAAAAGGCTCGAAACACTATATTGGTCAGCACTCGAATCAGATTTCTGATTTAGTTGCACGGTGCACATAAACTCTCACACAACCTCCTCGTATTTGGATTCATCACGGAAGATGAACTCGTTCTATCCAAAGTTAGAGAGAAAGGCTCTAATGGAATCTTATTTGGGAGAATGACCTTGGAAGAGTTTGCCTTGAATCAATCTGTTTCTTCATTTTTTTTTCTCTTCATGAGATGGAGGGTAGGAGGTGCAGAGGGTTGAGCCACTGCCTTACCCTTGTCTGCCTTAGAGAACTTCTTTGGAGCCATAGAGCTTGATGATTTAGAGAGATTTTGAGAGAGAGAGATGATGTTTGGAAGTGAAGTGATGAGAACACTATTGAATGGGGTATTTGTAGGCTTTGAAGGGGTGTGAAAATGGTCATAAACGGCTAGAAATGGATTAAATGAAGAGAGGAAATGGTTGGCAATCAAATCACTTAATTGCCTAGGCGATTACTTTAATTCACGTCCGCGAATTCATGAGTAACGACCACAATGTGAGTAAAGGACAAATTTTCCTCGAGAAAAGGCACATTAACGGTTAAATTTTTTAAAAACTGACCAAAATTCACGGTGGAGCAAAAATTTCAAAACCGTGAATTGACATTTGACAGTCAAGTGAAATTGACTTGTAATTCGCCATTGTCAAGAAGGAATAGCGATGCAAATTATGAGTCAGCGAGGATAAGAATTGAACAAACCAATTTTTGAAAAATGAAAAATTGTGATCCACAGGAAAATAGAAACATCAAAATCACAAATCAATAAATACCAATACACATAGCAATATTACACAACAGATCAAAAATTCCTCACAAAGAGATTCGTTAGTAGCACCAAAGATAATATCATCAACATAGATTTGAACGATTAATGTATCATGATTATGCTTTTTGACAAAAAGTGTGGTGTCTACCTTTCCTTTTTCAAAATCATTTTTCAAGAGAAATGAACTAAACCTTTCATACCAAGCTCTCGGAGCTTGTTTTAATCCATATAAGGCTTTGTTCAATTTGAAAACATGGTTTGGAAAATAATGAGACTCAAAACCAAGAGGTTGTTCAACATAAACTTCCTCCTCTATAATGCCATTCAAAAAAGCACTTTCACATCCATTTGAAAAAGTTTGAAATTCATATGACATGCATATGCTAACAGAATCCTAATGGCCTCTAATCTTGCTACGAGGCCAAAGGTTTCATCATAATCTATGCCTTCCTCTTGGTTGTATCCTTTAGCAACCAATCTAGCTTTGTTTCTAGTAATGAAACCTTGCTCATCTAACTTATTCCTAAACACCCATTTGCAACCTATAATTGGGTGTTCTTTAGGCCTAGGGACAAGTTCTCATACTTTGATTCTCTCAAATTGATTGAGTTCTTCATGCAGAGCAAGCTCCCAACTCTCATCATCAAGAGTCTCATCAATTGACTTTGGCTTAAGTTGAGAAACAAATGCGAGATTATTATCTAAATTATGAAGTTGAGATCTAGTACTTACACCCTTAGAAGTATCACCAATGATTAAGTCCAAGGGGTGATACTTGGAGAATCTCTAATCTTTGGGTAGATCTAGTCTTGGCTCTACTTGTTGTTGATGAGGTTGGTCTTCATCCACTCTTGATGAATCACCTTCTTCTTTATCTTTATCAACTCTTCTTGTAGAATCATCAAATTCCAGCTTTTCAAGATCGCCTACAAGATCATCAACACAAATACCTTTCCCAAGATCAAGTTTACTAGACTCATCAAATACAACATTCATAGATTCTTCAACTACCATTGTACTCTTGTTAAAGACTTTATATGCTTTACTTGTGGTGGAATAACCTAAGAAGTTTCCTTCATTGGTTTTAGAACCAAATTTCCCAAGATTATCCTTGGTGTTCAAAACATAGCACTTACATCCAAATACTCTAAGGTATGAGATCTTGGGTTTTCTATCATTCCAAAGCTCGTAATAAGTTTTATTAAGAATGAGTCTTTCAAAAACTCTATTTGCAGTATAACATGAGGTATTAATGGCTTCAGCCCAAAAGTAATTTGGTAAGGAATACTCATTAAGCATTATTCTAGCCATTTCTATCAAAGTTCTATTTTTCCTCTCTATAACACCATTTTGTTGTGGTATTCTAAGAGTTGAAAAATTATGAAAAACTTCATTCTCCAAACAATAATTTTCAAATGACTCATTTTGAAATTCCTTTCCATGGTCACTTCTAATAGAAGATATGAAGTAGCCTTTTTCATTTTGAACCTTTTTTGCAAAACTTTTGAAAGCATCAAATGAATCATTCTTATAAGCTAGAAAAGATACCCTAGTGAACCTAGAATAGTCATCTACAAGGACTAGTGCATAATGCTTTCCACATAACCTAGCACTTCTAGTAGGTCCTATCAAGTCCATATAGATAAGTTGAAGTGGTCTAGATGTACTTCCAAACATTTTTGGCATTGTGAGAGGCATGGTGTTGCTTCCCCATTTGGCATGGACCACATGTCTTGTCTTTGGAGAAATTTAGCTTGGGAAGCCCTTCCACTAACTTTCCTTTGGATAGGCTTTGAAAAAGATCCATGCTTACATGCCCAAGCCTTCTATGCCACAACCAAGCTTAATTGCTCAAAGACATAAGACACTTAAAAGATTGAGTAGCAAAATTGTCTAAGTCAATTAAGTAGGTATTGTATTTCCCTTCACCTTGAAAATAACCTCATCATCCACTAAAGTGGTGACTCGGCATTCCCTAGGATCAAAGGTGACTTTATTACCTTTGTCACACAATTGACTTATACTTAACAAATTATATTGTAAGCCACTAACTAAAAGAACATTATCAATTAAAGAACATCCATTCTTACCAATGGTTCCAATGCCAATTGCCTTACCCTTGGCATTGTTACCAATTATGACATCTCCACCTTCCTTTTCTTTCAATGTCGTGAATAGCTTTCTATTTCTAGTCATATGCTTGGAACATCCATTATCCATATGTCAATTGCTTGATTTAGTGGTTGCCACATTCCCCTACACAATAATAATAAGTTACATTTTCTTAGGTACCCAAGCATACTTGAGTCCTTGGGGGTTATAAGATGAAGGGTCCTCTAATTTGAGGTGAGTCTTCCTAATATAGCAATGAATATTAATATGTCCAAATCTCATGCAATAATGGCATTGGAGTTTAGACTTAGGAGTCTTTCTCCTTTGCACAAATTTAGTATGAGTAGAAGGTCTTCTCATACCTTGGTCATGTGAATGCATGCAAGAACATGTATGATGAGTAGGAATAGAAAATTTTTTATGAGAATGACCATGCTTTTTGTTGTAAATACAGGCATAGTTAGCTCTTTGAGTCTTAGCTCTAAAGCTTGGTAGAGCCTTCCTTTTGCCCTTAGGCTTAGGAGGCTTAGTGCTAGGAGCACTTTTCTTCCCAATTACCTCAATGCTAGATGTTTGAGGTTTTGAAGATCTAACAAATGTGGTACGAGATGATGAGGAGGCTCCATTGAAGCCTAAACCATGTCTAACTAGTGGTGGTCTTTATGACACAATCAATGTGTCCAAGGCTTCTTTTCCTTTATGGAACTTAGAGATTGAGCTTCTAAGCTCAATGAATTCTCCTTTAAGAGTGTCATTCTCCTTTCTTAATGAAGCCATTGAAGAAGATGATGTGAAAAGTTTTTCTACTGAGTTTTTGAGTTCTTCATTAGAAGTCCTCAACTCATTTACAAGATCACTAAGAGTCTTGTATTCATCTTCTAATTTTGAACACCTTTTCTTACAAATATGACTTATACTTGTCACACCCTCATGGTTAGAGCCTCTAGAAGCTCTTCATCTATCTCATTAAATTCGAAATCATAATGAAAATGAGATGAAGTACTTACCTCATTTGTAAAATTTTCTTGTGCCATGAAACATATGTTGGCAACCTCTCCTTCTTCCTCTTCTTCACTTGAGCTTTCATCCTAAGTGGCCGAAAAACTCTTCTTCTTCTCCTTGTCCCATCTCTTCTTCTTCTTTAATTTGGGACACTCATACTTGATGTGGCCTTACTTGCCACATTCATAACAAATAACATCGTTGGATTTCTCTCTTGGATTATGAGATGTCTTCTTGAAGCCTTTTCTTTCTTTTCTTCTCTTGATCAACTCCTTTGTCATCCTATAGAGCATTGCTAGCTCCTCTTCTTCCTTGTCACTTTCTTCATCACTTGAGGTGATCTCGACCTCCTTCTCTTTTGTTGTAGCTTTAAGAGCTATGGTTTTTCTCTCTTTTTCTGGTTTGTCTCCTTAGCCTCTTAGCTTCTTCATTTGTTCATCTTTTTGTAAGGCTAACTCATGAGTTAAGAGTTTGCCTATCAATACATCAGTTGGAACCTTTCCAATCTTCGGATTGGATTCTTGTATGCTGCAAACTCTCGCACCAAATTTATCTAAAGGCATAGTTTTAAGGATTTTTATGTTTACCTCATAGATAGTGAGAGCTCTTCTAAATTTTTTCATGTTGGTGACAATGGACAAGAGCTTATTTGTCATTTATGTGATGCTCTCATTGTCTTTCATCATGAAGAGTTCCCATTCGGTGACATACATCTCCAAACGGCTTGACTTGATTAGAGTTGTGCCTTCATGATAGTTCTCTAGAGTCTTCCAAATGGCATGTGTTGTTTGACAATGTTGCACTCTTCCAATCTCTTCTCTATAGAGTGAGCTTAGAAGAATGGCCATTGCTCTCTTGTTCTTGCCATTTGATCTCCGGTGAGCTTCAACTCATTCTTCCCTTGGGATTAATTCTTCATTACCATCCATAACTCTAGTGGGTGGCTTTCATTCCTTGATGACCACATCCCAAAGGTCCACCACATCTATGTCAAGATAGATCTCCATCATACACTTCTAATGAGTATAGTATGTTCCATCAAAGTAAAGCTTGTGTTGTGAGTGGATTCCCTCTTGTGCCATGATCTTTATTCACCCAATGAAGGTTTGATTGTGAAGCTTAGCTCTGATACCACTTGTTGGCCTTAGGCACCACAAAGGGGGGAGGGGGGGAAGGGTTGAATTGGTGTATAAAAATTAAAACAGGAAAGGGAGAAGAGAAATGAGTAAAAAAGAAACACATGATTTATAGTGGTTCGGGTATAAACGACCCTACATCCACTTCCCAATTCTTAGAAATTGGGTGTTCCACTATCTTTCAAAGGTATTTTCAAGCTTACACCAAACTTTTACAGTTGTGTTTTGAAGGCTCACACAACAACCTATACTCTTGTGTTTTGAGGCTCACACAATAACCTTTACACTTATGTTTTAACAGGCTCACAAAACAATCTCTCTTAGTGTTTTGACAGGCTCACACTATAACCTATTACAATTGGTATTTATGCTCACACCTAATAATGACTTAAAGAATAGAAAAGATTGAGTAGCAAAATTGCAAGAGTTTGGGTACAAAGTTATCAATTTTCTTGCATTTACATCTATTTGGTGAGGTATTTATAGCCTATACCCACCAAAGAGATGTTGCAATAAAACTGGTACAAAATCATCAAAGTGTGCTAGACAGATTTTCGCATTAAATGCTTGACAGTCTTAATTTGCGGCCGCTACTATTCGTTAGCGATCGCGAAATCTAAATTTCATACGGAAAACCCCGTTTGTGTCTAACGGCTAGTCCACATGACAGCTTCTCATTAGTTCATTAGGAAAATATAGTTATTGCCTTTCACCTGCTTTCAAAAGTAATGGTCGCGATTTCTCTTGTACAGGATGCGACTGTGGACGCGAATTCGTCTGCCACAAGTATTCATCTTCTTCTTTTAGATTCGCGGTCGCTACCAATAAGTTTTCATCGTGATTTTTGTCTTCCAATGATTACCTGGGACACTTGTCAAGTTGTGGTTGTGGAGTTGATTCCTTATTGAGTTACTTCGAAATTCGCAGTCCAGACTGAGGCATGACTTACACTGCGAATTCGTCTGTGAATTCGGCTTTCCTTTCTTTGAATTGGTCGCAGCAGAGAAGTGGGTCGTGAATACGTCTGTCTAATTTGTCAACCTACCTTGGTCTAGTTTGCAGTCACGATTTATCAAGTTGCGATCGCGAATTAGAAGGCACTAGCTTACTTTGGAGATTTTTTAACTTCATCCAACTTCCAATGTAAAGACTAACTAAAAACTGCAAAACAATACTAAATTTGAAACATTATAATTGATCAATCCCCTTTGTCAAGATCAAAAGAGGTTTAAGACTTAGGGTTAACCACCCTAGTTCAACTTGATGAAATTTTTTTTTTTTTTTTGATATTTTAAGGGACTATTGTTACTGATGAAACTTGAATGGGTTCATCAAAACTGTTAAAGATGAACTCTAAATTAATGTCACTTGAACTAAAGCTTGGAGAGCTAGAAGTATAGTAGCTACCATTATAGATGGTGATAAGTAGGACCAATTTAAGAGATTAAAAGATTATAGGTTAGAGTTGTTGAGAACAAACCATAGAAGTACAATTCAATTATAGGAGAGTGAGGAGGATGTTTTCATAGGCATGTATATTTGTCTAGCCCCTGCAAAGGAAAATTTCTTATAAGGATGTAGACCTATACTCAGTGTGGATGGGTGCTTCCTAAAAGGTATGTATGGGGACACTATTTTATGTCATTTGTGTTGATGCAAATAACTGCATATTTCCATTTGTTGGGGCTATGGTAAGGAAAGAAAATAAAGAATCTTGTAGTTAGTTTCTGGCACTGCTTGGCATAAATCTTAGTATACAATCCAACCTATGGCATTGGACTTTTATGTCAGACAGATAAAAGGTTAGCTTTATTTATATTTCTTTATTACATTTTTAGTTTAACATTAACACCTTCTATTTTATGTTGGACTAATACATGAAAACATTTTTTGGTCAGGGTCTAATGCTGCAATGGATAAGTTATTTCCTCCTGTTGAAAAGAGGCATTGTGTTAGGCATGTTTATACTAATTTTAGGAAAGATTTTAGGGGGAAAAAGTTAAAGGATTTACTCTGGAATGCTGCTAGAACTACTTATGAGAAGAAGTTTAAAGATGAAATAGATGAGATAAATAAAGTAAATATAGATGCATGTAGATATTTGAGAAATATTGAGCCTAAACACTAGACTAGGTCACACTTCAACAATCATTCTAAGTGTGACCTATTATTGAATAATATGTGTGAATGTTTTAATTCATACATTCTTGATTCTAAGGGAAAAGGGTAATTATAATGTTGGAGATCATAAGAATTAAACTTATGAAGAGGTTGCATAGGAAGAGATATATTATGAAGAAAGCTAATGGATCTTTATGCCTAAAAATGCAAAAGAAGTAAGAAAAGATTAAGGATTAGAGCCATTAGTGTGAAAGTGTATGGTTAGGGGGGAACAAATTTTAGGTTGTAAGGCCTAGTGATCAATACATGGTTAATAAAGAGAAGAAAAGTTGCAACTATAGAAGATGGGACTTGACTGGAATTCCATGTGCCCATGTTATCTCTGCCCTTCATCTCAATAATGAGAAGGCAAAAGATTATGTGAATGAGTGTTATGGTGTTGAAAATTATATGAAAACATATTCATATTGCATCAATCCCATTAATGGAATTGATATGTGGCTTACAAGTAATGAGGACCTAACTCTGCCACTTGAAAAACCTAAGCCTAAGAAGGGAATAAAGGCTATATTGAGAAGAAAAGAGGATGAAGAGTTAAAAAAGGGCTTTCAATAAGGGGACAATGTCAAAAAAATGAGTTCTTATTAGTTGTGGTAGATGTGGTGAGAATAGCCACAATACCAAAACTTGCAAAAAAGATGTATCTTAATATCATAATAACTCTAAGAAGAAAAGAGCATACAAATTACCTGTGAGTATCAATCATTTATAAGATTTATGATTTTTTATGATACATATTACTAAAATACTAACATTTATTTTTAGATTAAGTCTTTTGCTAAGAAGACAAAGCCATAAATAGTAGGTTCTACCTCTTAAATTCCTATTGAATCATCCAAAAAGTCATCATAAAATCTCATCAGACCATGCACTGTACAATGGATGCTTGATATTCTCCATTTTAAGCATACTTTTGTAATGAAACAAATAGGTATATTGCAATCTAATCCTGTACATGTGTAACTATTTGGAAAATAGGGTAGTAACAAAGTTTTAAATGGCACAATGTTCAATGCATCTCAAAGTGATATCCACACTCACCAAACTTTGAGAATGGTATACTAGTCTTTAATTCACAACTAAGCATACCAGGTCAAGCTATGTCTCAGGACAAGGGTTCATATAAATTCTCCTTCTCTCAGCCACAAATATGCAACAGTGATGATGTAGGATGCTCATGAAAGCAATGTTAATTAATGATGATGATGAGTATGATGCATGGGTTCAACAAGAGGTAATATATTGTGAGGGATTTATAATTTATATATTTAGATCTTGTGACACTAATATATAATGATATATTATGCAAGAAAAAAGGGAAACATTTAAGAATTTAAGAATTTGTAAAGCTTACTGAGATTCAGAAAAACAACATAAGTGGAGTAAGGAAGCAAGTACTTCAAACCTATAGACCAGTCACTAGGAATTTCAAACCACCAGCACCGACAAGGAAGTAAGTATTTTAGGGGCAACATATTCAAGTGAAGATACGCAACTAGCTAGTGCCAGTAAATGCATCCAAACCTCTTACTAGACCTTCTAAGAAGGCACAATTGACTAAAGCACCAATGAAGTCTCAGAAGATGGGAGATGGGAGAGCAGTGAAGCAAATTCAAACTAGATATGGATCTATATCTGGATTTGGACACCCTAAAGAGATAAAGAGCAGTGAAGGAACTAGATTCCAACCAATACCCCCCTTAATAGCCTTTTTTTTAATTACAAGAGCTCTGGGACCAATAAGTAATGAATGGACAAGCTTTTGGCTTTTTTGGATTTTTAAACTTTTGTTTTTTGGTTTATAATAGTATGACTTGGTAGGTATTATATGCGCCATTACATTACACTTTTTTTTTTTTTTTATCAATGAACCATATCTACCATTATATAACTTTTTTTTATATATAGTTCTTAGTTATGATAGATAAGGTTCAATGAAAATGATTATAGGGAAAGCTTTTACAACCTCATAGAAAAGCTTTAGCAAGCTTTTGGTTTTGTAAGTGATGATATGTGGACAGGTTTTAATTTATTGTAATATAAATTGCAAATGATGTTCAATTGTACTATCTTTATCATTATTTAGTTATTGTCATTTTGTGATAATTTTTCCTTTTTTTTGTAAAATATTCAATGAATTACATGTCATCAAGCAAAAGAGAACAATAATAATAATTACTAATATAAATTTCAGATTAATAATTATTATTATATCTAATTAATCATATATATCATTACTGACATAAATTTCACATTAATAACAATAATAATAATTTCTTCCTCCAAGTAATTTTAGATTAATAATAATTATTATTATAACAATATCATCTTCATCTAAGTTTCACATAATAATAATAATAATAATAATAATAATAATAATATCTTGATGCATTACTATACGTGTTTCATATTACTAACAATAATAATAATTATACTAATAACTATAATAACAATATTAATATTATCGTCATCCAAATTTCAAATTAATAATAATAATGGTAATTGTCATTATGTGAACACTTAGGTACATCTTGAAGAGGATGCAACCTCTTCCTCTTCGATCAAAACAACCCAAAATTTTCCAATTTCCACAGATCCTCTTTTTCTTCTTCTTCCATCAACCCAACTTTCAGAGACAGAACACATACCCATAATTCCTCACAAACAGTATCCAACACTCAATCCCTAAATTCTACTTGCCCATGTTAATTCCTAACAATATCCCAATACAAAAATTATTATTACAGCAAAAACCCAACAACCTTTCCCTTTTTTTTTAAATCCGCACATCCGTCACCAACACAAACCTCAACACTAGGCATATCAAGTTCACCATGGCATCCCTCAAGCTCCTATTCGCCAGCAACTACAAGTTCCACGTCTAGATCTTCACTTTTGGTAACATCCCCATCCACATTCATTAGCATTATCACATGAACATATTCATTACATAAATAATTTGAAATCCCATATGAACATATGCATTGGATAAATGATAATTTAGATACGTGAATTGGATAAGCAACACAATGACACAAGCACCATTGCATTTGGGACACTTTAATATATATGTAATGTTTGTATAGTGGCATGGCAAATTGTTTTATGTTGTGTGCATGTTATAGCATCATAAATAATGGTGTTATAGAGCTTATTTAAAAGTATAAGGAGCATCTAGGGATTAAGAGATGGATGGAGATGCTTAAGAAGTGAAGAAGAGGGACTAAAAGAGTAAAGTGAACTTTCAACCAATAGGAATGCAACACCATAATTTTGCCTTGTTATAATAGGTTTACAAGTAGAATTTCATCAGAATACAGAGCTTAGACATGAGGTACAATAAAAGAAAGAGAAAGCGAAGGAAGAAAGAAAGGAAAGAAGAAGAAGAAGAAGAAGAAGAAGAAGGAGAGGGAGCAGAGTGAGCTGCCTAAGGAGGAAGCCTAAGGTTTTCTAGTTATGGGATAATAGGTAAGTTAATTTATCTTCTTCTCAAATGAAATTAACCCCTCATGACATATTAATCATGCATGGTTAGTGAGAATTATGGAGTATTTGAGGTAGAACTCTTGGATAGAAGTTGAAATTCAAAAGAACAAGAGCTGATTGTGTTTATTTTATTGTTAGAGCATAATTTTGTACCCATGATTTCATAACCCTAGAAGAGGAATTAGAGAATGTGAAAAATATGAAAGTTGTAGCTTCATGCCTCATATAAATGCATATGAAACAATTCTTCTTGATTTGGTGTGTGTGAGGAGTTATGGCTCCTTCATTAGGGCTGGTTCACAACCAACTGAAATCACCTCAGTCTTTCTGTTTTTTTATATTTTGATGGCCTTAGTTTCTAATTTTTAGGTTTATGTCCCCTCTAAACACCTGTAAAGCAGTTTGGATTGATTTGTTATGTGGAAAGAGATATGGCTCATTGATTGGGACTGACCATGTACCCGGATGAAAACCCACCTTTCTTTTAATTATGTTTTCCAAGAATTTGATGGCCATAGATTCAAAATTTGATGATGTAGATTCAAAATTTGATAATGGTCCAAACTTGAAAGTTGTATATTTATGTCTTATCTACATCCCTGTGAAATATTTTTTCCAAATCCAGCATGGTTGTTGAGATATTGTCCCTTCATCATGACTGTTTATCAACATGTTACAAACCTATTCACCCTGAGATTGGTCCTTTGTTTTGGTGACCTGATAGACTAAACTAGACAATGAGTAAAACATAAAAATGTTACTTTATATGTTTTGTAACTGATGTTAGATTATTATTGCAATTGGATTTTTACAATTTGAGATACAACTAAGAATGTAAGACCTACTCAGACTGAGATGACATTGCAATAGGGTCAAATTTAAAAATTCACCACATTTTCTCTATGTGTGATATTGGCTTGAAATTTGAATATGTTGTATCATTATGTGTCTAGTTTGTTTGAAAAAAAAATCAAGTCATTTGGATAACTATATCTAGAATTATATTTGTGAGAGTGTAGCAAGCTCAAGCGGCCATATAAGGAAAATATGCATAAACACTAGGTCTATTTGCATGAATCATGCCATAGTTGCATACCAACCATTCATAATCATTTTAACATACTTATAATCATGTATGTATCAAATGTTAGGATCTCAAAACTTTAAGGAAGCCCTAGAGAGAGAACCAAACCTACCATAAAGGTCGGTCACATCAAAAGGTGAGTAAAAACCATAATTAGATTCAATGTGTGTGTGTGTGATAATTTTATGGTATGATTATATTCTATTACATGTATATGTGATTGAATTGTTACATTTTACATATGAATACAAGTCAAGCAAGAATTATATGGTCTTAATGATTACTTGATATACCATTTGTGAATGAGCACTTATACAAGGAACTAAAAGGATGTTATGACCAGCTTGTCAAACACTTGCAAATCACATGAAAGATGGACCAATAGGTCCCATTAGCACATGTTATTGATCAAATAATATACTTGTAATATGTTGGCCAACAAAATCAAATGTCAATTGAATTACATGAATTCTTGGGAGCAATGTTTATCTTGCATGGTCACGACAAAAAATTAATCTATTGCACTTGCACTTGCATAGTCAAATGTTATACTTATAATTTATCCTAATGATATTTGATTATTGTTGTGATATAAGAATCTGATTATTGTTTTTATTCATTGGTCGCGACTTACCAAATCACAATTATATTTTTCAGGTACCGAAGAATAGAGATTGGACACTTTGGTGCTTAAAGTTTTGCATTGAGACATATGGACCACAAGTCATCGGTTGAATTCCAATTCTCTCTCTCCTTGTGTCATGTACATAATAGGAACCAGTTTATAGTCACTAGCCTTGAAATTAGTTAACATATATGTATATTAAATACATATTAGATTATGTATGTATGATGAATAAAACCTTTATGCATATGTATTTTTGGACATGGATGCTATGAGTTTTGTAAATGAAAATGGTCGTTACAGGTTTTGGTATCAAAGCTGAGATAGGTTCCATAGGGACATACGTATGAACATGACATGAATTTTGCACTATTTTGCATTATCATATGACATAGTCTTATATGTCTATAGGGCATTAGTGGAGGATAGTCATGGTAGTACCCATGGCTCCCTAAGGAGAGAGGAGTCAACCGATTTGCATTTCATAGAAGCATCATGCCAACCATTAAGAGATCAACCTACTGACAGAGTTAGATCTCTTAGTCATTCTCAATCATAACACATCTCATAGGCAACCACAACATAAAATTGGTGAACCAACAGTGCAGGGTCTAGAAATTCAAAGAGAAAGAAGGTATGACAAATTAAGAAAATAATGTGCAGTTAACTTCAGTGGTACCACAAATCCATCAATGGCAGAGACATGGCTAAAAAGAGAACACAAATAGTTTTGAATTTGATGAAATGCACACTAGAAGAAAAGTTTGATTATGCAGTGTTGCTATTATAGGGGGAACATATGATTAATGGGAAACCATTCTAAGGAGTGATGCCTAATTCTAGTGCTTACATGGGATGATTTAGAGCATGAACAACACTTAAGGATTGTGTTGTAAATTTTGAGAGAAAAACAGCTAAATTAAGCAAGTACGAGTTCTGGATTGACCATGTGGTATTTTTATGACATATAGTTTTTGAAAAGGGCATAGAGGTGGATCCAAACAAAAATGAAGCAAGAGTAAAATGGGAAACACCAAAGAATGTTGTAGAAGTCCTTAGGACTAGCTAGGTATTATTGTCGATTTATTGAGGGATTTTCACTTATAGCTGCTCCTTTGACTAAGTTACTTCAGATAATGCAGCATTTCAGTGGTTTAAAGCATGTCAGGAGAGTTTGGATGAATTAAAAGATAGATTGACATCAACTCCAGTCTTAGCCATTCCTACTGGTAATGGAGGATTTGTAGTATATAGTGATACCTCTCATTAAGGTTTGGCATGTGTTTTAATGTAGCATGGTAAGGTAATTGTATATGCATCTAGACAACTGAAACCTTATGAATTATCCAGTACATGACCTAGAACTTGCTACCATTATGTTTGCTTTGAAAATATGGAGACACTACTTATATGGAAAAACTTTTTAGATATTTACATATCATAAGAGCTTGAAGTATTTGATGAATCAAAAAGAATTAAACATAAGACATAGGCGGTGGTTAGAACTGCTAAAAGATTATGATTGTACCATTGAATATCACCCAGGGAAGGCAACTGTGGTTATTAATGCTTTGAGCAGGAAATCAAGAAGCGGTGTAGCTCATTTATAGGTATTTCCATTGTCTTATTTAGTTCAATTACGAGCTATGAATATGGAGTTGAACATACAAAAGAATAGGGTATTGATTGCTACTTTTCAAGTGAGACCAATGTTGCATGATCGAATTAAAGAAGCACAGGGCAAGGATCCAAAGTTACATAGAATTATTTAAATGGTAAAACATAGGAGATATAGAGATTTTGATATTTAAAATGATGCCTTGATGTTGGGTTCTCGTATATGTGTGTCTAACGTTGATAACTTGCAAAGAGAAATCCTAGAAGAAGCACATAATGCTCAATATGCTATACATCTAGGAATGACGAAGATGTATAATACTCTATGATCTCATTTTTAGTGGCCTAAAATGAAGAAAGATGTAGCAACCTATGTTTTAACATGTTTGACTTATCAGCAAATCAAAATGGAACATGAAGCACCAGTTGGAAAATTGAAACCATTAATGATTCCAGTATGGAAATGGGAAAGAATAACCATAGACTTTGTATATGGGCTACCGAGGACTTTGAAGAAGAATGATGCTATATGGGTGATCATTGATAGACTAACTAAGTCAGCTCACTTTTTGCCTATTCGATGGGGTAGTTCACTTAAGCACTTAGCCAAGAAATATATGGATGAAATTGTCAGATTACATAGTGTTCCAATGTCCATTGTATCAATAGAGATCCACGATTTACATCTCGATTTTAGTTTAATTTATGACAAGCTTTAGGTACCAAGTTGAGTTTTAGTTCCGTTTTTCATCCTCAGACAAATGGGCAATTAGAAAGGACAATTTAGACAATTGAAGACATGCTTCAAGCTTGTGTGATAGAGTTCAAAGTTGCATGGGATGAATATATTACCTTGATTGAATTTGTTTATAATAATCATTATCATAGCAGTATATATATGGCTCCATATAAAGCACTATATGAAAGAAAATGTCGAAGTCCAATCTATTGGAAAGAAGAAGAGATGCATGTTTTAAAAGGGTCAGAACTAGTGCAAGACACTATAGACAAGGTGAAGGTAATCAAGAGCAAATGTAAAGCAGCACAAGACAAGCAAAAGAGCTATGCAGACCAACACAAAAGAGAAATGGAATATGAGGTGAGAGACAAAGTGTTCCTTCAAGTTTCACTATGGAAAGGAATAATTCAATTTGTCAAGAAGGGGAAACTGAGTCCTTGATACATAGGACCATATGAGATCTTAGAAAGAATTGGTCCATTGGCTCATAGGCTAACATTACCATTAGAGATGGCTCAGATTCATGATGTATTCCATGTGAGTATGCTCAGGAAGTATCGGTTTGATCCTACACATATACTTAGGGATCCAGCAATAACAATTGCAGATGATGTAAGTTACACTAAAGAACCAGTGGAAATCATTAGTTATAAGATAAAACAGTTACGAAATTAAGAAATCCCTTTAGTTAAGGTGTTATGGAGAAACCACTCACAAGAAGAGGCTACATGGGAAATTGAAGAGAACATCAAACAACAATATACATATTTATTTACAGGTATTGAATTTTGAATTTCGCAGATGAAATTCTTTATAAGAGGGGAAGAAATGTAACATCCCCATCCACATTCATTCGTATTATCACATGAACATATTCATTACATAAATGATTTGAAATATCACATGAACATATGCATTGGATAAATGATCATTTAGATACGTGAATTGGATAAGCAAGACGATGACATATGCACCATTGCATTTGGGACACTTGAACATATACGTAATGTTTGTATAGTTGCATGGAAAATTGTTTTACATTGTGTACATGTTATAGCATCATAAATAATAGTGTTATAGAGCTCATTTAAAATTATAAGGAGCATCTAGGGATTAAGAGATGGATGGAGATGCCTAAGGAGTGAAGAAGAGGGGCTAAAAGAGGAAAGTGAACTTCCAACTAATAGGAATGCAACACCATGATTTTGTCTTATTACAATAGGTTTACAAGTGGAATTTTTTACCCTTTAGGATCAGAATACAGAGCTTAGACATGAGGTACAACAGAAGAAAGAGAGACCTAAGGAAGAAAGAAAGGAAAGAAGAAGAAGAAGAAGAAGAAGAAGAAGAAGAAGAAGAAGAAGGAGAGGGA